>VZTO01010181.1:0-12813 GCA_013400615.1 Syrrhaptes paradoxus
GATTCTGTGATTCTGTGATGCTACGTTCCTCCCACAATCCACTTACTGAAGCAGAAGCCTGTGTAGCTGCAGAGCCTCAGTCCCTGGCATCTCTGGGAGCCTGGCATTGCCTTTGCATCCTGGGGTCTTCCCTCCTGGCCATGGGTATTAAGAGGTGGTAACCTGCATGAGTAGCTAGTTACTGGTGCAGGCAAGCGTCCTCTCTCTGAGATGCTTCAGTGCTTCATTTCCTTAAAAGGAGCTCAACCATTTGAGAGCACGGACACAAGCATTTCTGGGGGGCCACCAGGCCAACCACAACAGCTTGTCATTACATCAGTCTGCTGCAACTCACACATAGCTGGGTGGAGGCAGAGTAAAAGTGTGGAAAGCCTGCAGATGGAGGGGAGAAGGGAGAAAAGCCAGAAGGGGAAGTGCCCCACCCCAGCTTGCAAAATTGGTCCTGTTGCTTGAGACAGGCCCATCTCACTGATGCCCTAGCACTTCTGTAGGGCACAGAAAGGGGCTGGGGAAAAAGACCACCAGAGCTAAACATTTTGCATGCTTGTCCTGCGCAAGTTCAGTGGCTATGAAGGCAGTATGCTGTGTATGAGTAATAAAATGCATGTGATACATGTGCACATGGGCATAATGATTTAGAGAACTAAAGTAACCTGGAGGGCTGTGTAATATGTTTAAGTAAAACTCAGGTTTCAGATGGACATCTCTGTTGCTCAAAGGTATGAAAGTGTGTGGGAGCTGATGAGCCTTTTTGAATAATTGCTGATAATTTCTGTCTCACCTGATGTAGTTGTACTGGCTCTCAGAGCAGAGAGAAAATTTGTTTCAAAATGGTTTGGGAAGCTTTAGGAATTCTCTTTAATGTTCCACTGTGAAACAGGGCTTGAAAGTCCAGCTGAGGAGGCTTCTGAAGGAATTGAAAAACTTGTAACTAAAATGTTTTAGGAACTTTTAAAAATAGGGAAGTTGGGAATCTCCCCTCTTGTTTGGTCTGAAGCCCCTATTTCTAGCCCCAAAGTACTAGTATGGACTGGTATTGTGTGCTCTGAGATCCTATCAGTATGCCTTACCTGTTTTTAAGGGGAACATAGGAGATATTTTTGTCAGGCAAAACTCCTCTGGAAATTTGTGTAGAGGAGGATGGGGGTGGTTTAGTAGGAGAAAGTGTGACAAATGTAATTAATGACCTTATGCTGTATGGGATAAATGGTAGATACCAGCCTTCAAAGGTAAGTTTTACAGCTGAATAGTGTGAAACAGTGTACTAAAGTGAGTAGCAGAAGGCCCAGGTATACAGGGCTGCTGGGAAGCTGAGCAATTAGCCACACTGCCAGAGACAAGTTCTACTCAATGTAA
The DNA here is from genome assembly GCA_013400615.1 of Syrrhaptes paradoxus. Classification (NCBI taxonomy): domain Eukaryota; kingdom Metazoa; phylum Chordata; class Aves; order Pterocliformes; family Pteroclidae; genus Syrrhaptes; species Syrrhaptes paradoxus. Next base: position 1,357 of record VZTO01010181.1, read on the forward strand.
TGACTTAGAACTTAGCAAAATGTGCACGAACTTTCACAAGGCCAGTGAAAAACAGCCCTTTTACTGAAGGCAGATTCTTTTATCAAATTTAAAAATGCTTGCTGCAAGTAACGGAGGGTGAGTATTTTCTAAACAGACTTGCTAGCAGCTTGTCGAAGGGAGGGCAAGCCAATCTGGAAAGGAGAGCCTCTGCAGTCCCAGAACGGGATGTGCTGCATTAGTGCAGTTAGCTCTGGCCATGCAAAGCTGGGGAAGAGCCACTGTGTAAGCAGGCGTGTAAAAATTTGTCCTTGGATGCAACCAGAGCGCGTGATAAAATCAAATCCTTGAGAAAAGAATTGATCTTAAAAGAGAGTTTTACTTTTCCAGTGATTTCTATTTAGTTTTGCGAGGAGCTTTTCCACTCCTGGCCCATTTGGTAAAAGTATGGCTTCTGTTGCCACTCTGGGTGGTGAAGCTATGGGGTTTTTTTCCTTATTTCTCCAGAGCTATGTAGCTTGTGGAACGGTGGCCAATTTCATGAGCGCCTGCTGGGTACTGCTATGTTTTCAGAGTAGAACATCAATGCAAAAGCCAGGAAAAGCCTGGGAGCTGTGCAAGTGTTTTTTCTTCAGTGTTCAGAAAGCAGCGAGCGTTGTTTCAACTGGAGAGATGCAGTGTGTTTAGCTGTGTGGCTTTTAGGTACGGATACTGAGCCTGCTGATCTAATCTGCAGTTAGAGGAAGTTGTCTTTATCTAAGCAGAAGAGATGTGCTTCAGAGATAAGCCCCATTCTAGCCTGGGAGTTAAAATTATCTAGCAGGATCTCAGCCGTGGCTGCAGCACAACTCAGAAATACAGGGCTCTGGCTGGAAGAGGGGCATATTTTAAACTAGGGAGGACCTCTATAACTGCAGCTTGTTGAACCTCAGGTTAACAGGGAATTACTCTACATCAGAAGGTTGAATGGACCTCCCAACATGAGCCATCCCTCTTTTCTGTATTATTTCTTGCTTGCTCTTTGTTGTAGGCTTGCTTTTTCCCTTGAGCAAGCTCTCGTTCAACCCAAGTGCTCTTCAGGAGTGCACCCTGAGACAAAAGCTTAACCGCTGGACTGAGGTGCAGTAGAGGGACCACCTGCCTCTACATAGGTTCCATTTCAGAACCAGCTGCTGTTTTTATTTTGTTCAGTTTCTCCTCACATTTCTGCAATTTCAACTCCTGATATGATACCTCTCTGGGAGGAGACAGTTTCTGGCTGCAGGGGACCTGCAGTGATGCTCTCCCCTCAGGTGTAAGCTTCCCAGGCTGTGTCCCACAGCAAAATGTGAAAACCCAGCATCACTGTGCCTGCATCCCCGCATTAGAGATTTGCAGGAAAGGATTTATAGCATGGCTGTGCCACCACAGGTTTCCCCAGTGTAGAACAAGCCCTTTATCATAAAGAGTGGGGGATAGAGGGAGCTCCTTTTTGGAGCTGTAATCCTAGAGCCAGGAGCAAACAACACTCATTGCAGCAGGACAGAGATTCATCCCCAACCTTTCTTGTTGACCTCACTATGTGAGGTTTCTTGAAGCCTCAAAAGATGGTCTCTCCAGAAAAAGCTTTGCCCCACATGCAGTAGGTAGGTATGCCACAGCAGCCAGTGCAGGCTCACCCTCAGCGTATCATTTTAGGGTGTGACCACAACAAGCTGTTAACTTGTGAAGGTGCATAGGCCACATACAGGGAACATAATTCCTAGAAAAGTAGCCCATTTGGTGTATGCTTCTCTTTCTTTGGTTTTCACACATTTTCAAGTTAGGAATAGTGCCTAATTCTTACATCCATCACATCTTAGGGATGTGTTTCCCAGAAGCATTTAAGTGTCTAAGGTATAGGCATAAGAAGACATCCCAAGAAGGTACCTAATCTATTGTTCCACCATCAGCCATACTAACACCACAGGCACCAAATGGGATTTTTGTAAGTGAGTAACTCCTACTCTTTTGGTGTAAATAAGATTTGAACCCTAACATTCCAAAATCCATACCAAAAAATTAGATTAAGAACCCCATTGAAGGTTTACAGAGAATTAGTAAATCCAGAGCAAACACAGAATTACTCTTGATTTCCAACCAAAACAGAGCTGATCCAAAAAGAAAAGTTAAGGTCTATGATTTGCTCTGTGGTTTTCACATTCCGTTTCCCCCATTTCTCCTCCTCCAAAGATAGCTGAAGTGTAATGAATGTAGCAAAAGTGGAGAAGTGTGGCAGAATGAATTGACTTCTACTTGTCCAAGCCACATATCAGAGTTTAAAGAAAAAAAAAAATAAAAGAAGAAACCTAAGAGTAAGAACTTTAACATAAGCCAGTTTTTTTTACTCTGGAAATGTTACTTCTGAGGAAGTGGTCTTAACAGACTTTTCAGTAACTTTTAGATTATTTTATGGAAGGACATAAGAACTTGCCTGCTCCCTCACTCCTCCTTAAAAAAAAAAAAAAAAGATTTAGAGCTTTAAAATGAATTGCTAATGCCTTCATATAAAAGAGAGTATCTGCACATAATTTTGCACTCCCTGCTGATTAAGTAACATAACAGAAATGTTTAATGCAATGGAAAGGTGGGTTTTAACTAAAGTTGGCGACATTTTCAGCTTGTGTTGCAATTAATAGAAGAGGAAATATTCATTCTCCATATTTCATCACTTAAAAGTATCCTGTATTTGTAAGAAGCTGTGATCAGCCAACATCCCCTCTATGGATTTGAACTTCCCAAATCTTTGGTGGTTTTTGTGTTTTGTTTTTTGTCTAAGCTAAGAGCTTTGAATTCTGATTTTTAATGACAGCTTAGGGTTTTTTTGGAGGGAGATCAGTCTCTTCTCATTCACTGTAGTGGGCACCTCAGCATTACATGGACTGCATTATTGAGCCTGTTTTTTCCTGCTCTGAATATGTGTTGCAATGCTCGGAAGTGGTGACAGTGGTTGGTGTTAAGGGGGGTGGTTTCATTAGCACCAAAATGGTGACTGCCAGCTAGGGAACACTGCCATTTCTGCACCCCTTGTGCTGCATCTGGGTTTCGGAGATATCTTTCTGTGTCTTTCCATATGAGAATTTATTTTCAGGGGAGAAAAACACATGCACGTATAGAATTCACTATGAAAAATTGATTTGCCATATTGCGGGGTGGACTGAGACCCACCGCTCAGTTTTTGTGCTCAGATTTGCAAAGGCAAAGACATACATCTGTGGCCAAGAAAAGTGTCAAATAGTCCATGATCCATCCCTACGCTGACCCCCATCTGGCTGCATTCACAGTTCAGGCTGGGAATGTCTCCGTCTCTCTGCAGCAGAGCACCTCTCCTGGTTTCCACAGGGTGAAGCCATGAGCGAAGAGGTGAGAACATCCCTTCCGCACTGACATAGCGCCTTCCTTTCTGAGTTGGGGTTCATCCTTTTTCATCCCAGAATCCAAATAATTTTGTAACTGTCACTGGATGTTGGAAGGGAGGTGGGGAAGCCCTGATGGCCAGGGTGGTTGCTGGGACTTTGTCTGCTGCAGGTGTGGACCTACAACAATTTATCTAGAAGTCAAATGGGAACTAGGCTTTTCTGGAGAGGGGTTGAGCTTCCTGCCCATTTTTCCACATAATGACAAGTAGAAATAAAAATTAGAAATTATAATTCTGCTAGCAAAATACTTCAGTGGCTTTGGAGCCCAACACATGTAAAAGATGAGGAAGGAATAATGGTAATGAGGCATTACCTCTGGTGTAGCAACACGTTTGTTTAATCTTACCACTACATTGCTAGTAGATCCTAGTAAAATTGGTATCCTGTCATGGGCTTATTGTGGTGGTAAGTGGATTTTTTTTTTCTCCTTATAAAACAGACTAGAGAAGTCTGCTATTGTTTATTCTGTAATTACACATTAATGAGTCTGCATGTTCGCTATACAGTGTAGCCATTGCTAATAAGTTCTTTCCTGGATGCCATGAAAGAGACTGATTTATACAATACATGATTTAGCCATTGGTGTTAAGGAGACAATGCAAAAATATGTTTCATTTCTAAAACTTTTTGTAATTCATTTCTTCTCTTCAATACTCCCTTTGAAGTCTGAAGTGGCAATGTATTTTCCAGCCAGCAGGAGCCATTTATTTCATGTTCTCTCTTTTACACGTGTAAATCCACACATATGCACACATCAGCACACGTAAAATCATATGCCTGCAAAGCCAAATCCTGCTGTGTGTCTGTGTAAAAAACTAAAAACCAGCACATGTATGCAAAAAAGCACTTACCTTGAAAGCTGAGCTTTTCATTCTTTTTAAGAGGGAAAGAAAAGACCTATCAAACATACACTGCAAAATTTTTTTTTCAAACCTATTTTTTTTTCCAACCTCTGCAAAAAAAAATTTTTTTTCAAACCTAAAAGAGGAAAAGGTTAGTTCCTGCTAACTTGTCTGTATCCCTACAAGAAACCTAAGTGTAAATTCCATTTGGGAAGTGGGCAGTAGCTGAGGAAGACCCACTTGTACCCGTTGTGGCTTTTGCAGTCTGTGTAGAGCTGCTGGGCTGAGGCAGCTCTGCAGGCAGATGGCTCATGGTGCTAGAAGGACCACCAAGGAGTTAATAAAGATAGGGAAAGATGGGGAAAAGAGAGAGAGACATGAACACTGTCTCAGTCCTTCCCACTGGTGTTCCTTGCCTTGAGGCAATCCCTGGAGAGGCTCTCCTGCCTGCTGCTGCTGGCTCAGCAGTGAAGGGGTACATGGGCTCTTGGGATCCTTGCCCACAGTTCATAAGTGCTATTCCTTCCTGCATTCGGATGTTTTATTCACTTAATTTCTTACAGTGTTATTCAGGTAAGGTCTGTAATGGAGAGTGAAGGATATGTTGATGACATGTTTTTTCCAGAAGATTCTTTTGCAGTCCTATACCAAATTTAGGATTTCACAGTGAAGCTTTGGGGGACATCTGGTCCTTGTAGCAGAGGGATAGATGGCTGACATATTGAAATAATCTAATGAAAGATGCAGATATATCTTGTGTCTCTCATTTGAGATACAGCTTTCCACTAAAAGCTGATGTATGCCTAACTCAATAACTTTCTTAGAGATGTTTCAGTAGCTAACCAAGCTAATAAATGCAAAAGCACAATTAAAAGAACCACTGTAACAGATGTAGTAATAGACCCTTCTGCTCCCCCGCCCCAGACAGCAACAGGGAATCTCCTTATGAAGGTCTTAGGGAACTACAGCTGAGTGTAAATTACAACCCTTCACAAAGGCCAGACTATTTTAAGAAAATGCAGTCACTGGCCTTCCTGTGTGAGTACTGGTGTTTGCTGTGCAAAGGTGGTTTTTTTCACCCCTCTTTTTTACCCTCAGTGAAACAGAGCACAGTTAAACTAGTTGCATACTTCCTGAGAACACAGCAATCCACACATTCTGGACTGTGGGTTGTGGTTTTGACATTCAGGCATAGGATGGGAGTTTATCAGATAGCAATGAGGAGCTCTAGCAAACAGCACATTTGCATCAGCAGAAACAAATTTCACAAGACTTGCTGGGAAGGTTTGCTGCAGCATGCCACGGTCCTGTGCTACAAGAGCCGCTGCACATTCATTCGATAAAAAAGATGACAACAGAAAATGAAACTTTTAACGTTCTCTTCTACAAACACCTGAGAAGCATATTACCCTGAAGGCATGAGCTTGTGGCTCACATCAGCTTTGCTGGGACTTCATGGTGCCTTTGAGGTAAAGAAACTTGAAGCCGTGGATGATCTGTGCTTCATTTGTCCTGGTGGTAAGGACAGCTCTTGGCACTCCTCTGATGCAAGTGACAATCCTGATGTCTAACAGTTTCCAAGAGTCTAAAGGCCTGCCAGTAGGCTACTGGGGTCACTGGGATTTGAGTGCCTTGTATGCTCAGAAATATTCAGCCAGCATGATTTTGTCTTTTTGTGTTGGACAAGGCAGAAGCAACTTCCCTTGAGATGCTTTCCTCCAAATGAACAAAGCATCATTCATCAGTCCCATATTTTTGTCTCTGGTTGCTACCCAGTTTACCAGGAAAAGGTTAATTTTCTGAAGACCAAATCTGCATGCTTGCTGTAGCCTCTACAAACTTGCCTGGCTGGGACCTGGTTCAGCCTGTGTAACCCAATGTATTTCCAGATGTATGTGTTCCTAGGTGGTAGAGTTAGCAGGACTTTGTTTCTGTCCTGGGTTAAGCAGAGAGTTAACTTTCTTTTCCTTTCTTGAGCTCACACTATGCTCCACAGTGCAGCATGGCCATGGCACAGATATCAAAGTTTACGTTAGCTAATAAGAAATAGCAACTTCTGTAGAGCTGCTTTGCATTTTAATGGGGAAGGGTTTTCACACTTTCTATTTGCTTCACTCTTAGTCCAGCCACACTGTCTGGGTGTTAGTATGAAATTCAGGTGCATTATGAATCTTGGATTGAGTAGTACTCTCTCTGGCTTGGTAGCACCAAGGAATTTCAACTTGGTAGGTTATGGGAAAGAAGAAGGTTTCCTAATGTGTAATAGCACATTAGGACACACATTTGGGTGTTTCTACACTTAAAATCCTTCATGTTTGGTAAATGCAATGCAATGTCTGTTCCTTTGCAATATTTGAAAAGCACTTTAAACATAAACTGGGCAGAGGCTTTAAAAAATCAGCAAAAGGATTCCTCCAAGTAAAAGGCACTTACACTGTCTAGGACACATGAGTAGGAGCAGAGAGGAAGTTTGACAGAAATTTTACCTGCTACACATTTTCAAATATTCCATAAATGCTGAGAGGGCAGGAAATGCCAGTGCTGATAGGCTGAGCTGATCATCAGCCCTTATGGGAGGCCAAGTTTTGATCATTCTCCGAATGCCTGCTGCCAGTTTTCATAGCACAGATCTTGTCCTAGTTGTGTGTAATTGCGTGTCCTCTGTCTATATTAGCTCTTACTGTTGAATTAAGCGTTGGGTGTTTCTGCTGCCATTTCTCTCCAATTGTTTTGTTGTTTTTTATCTGTGAATTTGTGTTGTGACACAGGGTTCTTGGAAAATGAACAGAGCTCTGTTGCTCTACACACTGTGTAAATGCCATCAGCACGCCCCAAAGAGCTTACAATCTAATTAAGACTATATATACATGATTGATTAATTAAGCCTTACAAGTCCTAGCTGAGGTAAGTGTGAGGCAGGGTACAGTGAGACGTAATTGATTGTGCTGTGGAACTTAAACCATAAACAGTATTCTGGATACCAGAGACCAAATTTGTTTTTCTAATAGTTGCAGCAAAATAGTCTTGTTTTTCCAGGGCACAGTGGGATTGGTTTTGTTCAAAGTACTCAGCTTTGTTTTAAACAATATGTCTCTTTAGCTTGAAAAGTGAGATTGAAAATTATGAAACGGGTCAATGCAAATAAATGAAGAATTTGGTGATGGTACATGAGGGAATAAAGTAATAAATAATAATTTAAAAAAATAGCAGCGATTTACTAGATCATTTTGGGAATCAGGAAATAATTAATTTCCTGGCTTCTAATGAGTCTAGATCTTAGTAGAGAGGAGCAATTCACTGTATTGTTTGGACATCTGGGAAAAGGGGAGGGCTGATTTGCAGCTCCATGGTTGATTTGTACAGGCAGGAGTCCCGGGTTGTGCCAGTGCGATGAGCAGACTTAGAGCCTGGTGCCAGTGTGACAGACTAGGAAGTGAGGCTGGTCCTGGGAGGGTGGGCAGCTGAGGATGAAGTTGGGATATAAGCCCAAATTTCAGGGCATCAAATCCATACACTTGTCCAGACTTTTCTATTTTCTGAGATGTTTCTGAAGGTCTTTTGCATTACAAAAAAAAAAACAAACCCTCTAGCACTTTGTTTTTGGAGTGAGACTTCACACCTCATAACTGAACATGTATGAAAAGCGCTACAAAGCTGAACTGGAAATGACACAGATTTCAGTATTTAGTCATTTCCTACAGAAAAGGTACAAGCTGAGCCCCTCTCTTGTTTCCTTTCTCAGACCACTGATAACTTCTGCCATGCTGGCTGCAGTGTGGCGGGAAATTAAAAACTGGTTTAGATATTTTAAACAGCTTATGCTTTTTTTTCTTGAGGTAGTTGCCTTTGGGATTTTTACATCTTCCTTGGAACAGAGTGGTAGCATGGGAAAGGGCCAGCTGACGAAAAAAAATAATTCCTTTCCTGCTCCTGCATCATTAGTCTGAGGAAGAAAAAGCCTACTTTTTGACCTTGAGCAATCCCAGATAAGGGAGAGCTGGCTGAGGGCTCTGCGCACTTGAGATACAGTACTTTAAGGGTGTAACCAAGGTTTATTAGCCTGGACACTAACTCTATATTTGTATAATTCCGTAGGACACATCACAGATTATGGGTAGCATTTTCACAAATACCTAAGTGATGCAGCCTCCCAAGCTGCAACTGCTGCCTGCCCCATGGTCCCTAGTCACGTTCTGTGGGACCCATGCCAGGAGGGTGACCAGTGCAAGGCCAGGTTTCAGCCCCATGTGTTAGGACACTTGAAAGGCATATACCCAGATATAGGAATCACTCTAGACAGCAACATAGCTTTTGAGTTTCCACATTAAAAAAAAAAAAAAAGACTTATCCCCATTAAAAAAAATTAAAATGTGCAGATAGGGAAGTAAGGGCACATGATGGATTAAGTGTCTTTCCGATGGCCACACAGGAAGTCTGTGGCCGAGCTAGGAATTAAACCTAGATTTCCTCAGTCTACATCCAGTGCCCTGTCCCTCTCTGAGGCCATAAATTTTTTTCTGTTCTTGAATTCTCTATACACTGAAGCAAAAGGCTACTGTTTGTGAGGAAGAGAATTATTAAAAGATAAGTACTATTTATAATTGTTGAGAAACTGAGATTAGTTCTGGTCCTATTTGCCCATAGTATTGCCCATTTCTATTGCTATTTAATGTTCTATTTTTTCCAAGTTTACATCAGCATAAAAATCCCCTTGTGGTATTGCTCCTTAACCAAACAAACTACTTGTCTTTCCTTATGGCTAATATTGCAGTAGAAGCCGATGCTTAGCTGTTTCCAGCTGTCCTGGTTTAACAGTAAGTAACGTTATGACTGGCTTGACAGGAAAATTATTTCTGCCTCTTTTGCTTGATATTTTTCATCCAAAATCAAATAGAAAAATTGTGTCCATTTTATGTGGACAACGTTCATAGCTAAGTCATCTCTTACAATACACATTTGGCTTGACATAGCACCGTTTCTTGAACAGCTGCATGACTGGTTTTTGTCTTTGGCAATGCTGAACTCAATCTAGAGGGGCTCCACTAAGTTAAAACCAGACCAGAACTAGTAAAGCCAGAAGAAGGCAGATCATCCCTCTCAAACCTAAAATATACACCAGCCCTTCTCTGTAATAGGTAGGCTATGACAAGCTAGACAAAACCTTCACAATAGTCATGGTCCCTCTCATATATGTATACACAGGTATTACACAGCTTGGTAACCCTGCCAAGCCCAGAAAAATAATGCAGTGTATAAACTATGCCACTGTGAGCTAGAGGTGTTGGTGCTATATCCGTAGGGAAGTGGGAGAGCAGTCAGAACTGCAGGATGGGACATGCAGTGCAGGTTTCCAACAGTCATGATGTCTAAGGGACTGTTGCTGTTTGCAAGAGGAAACTGATAACTCCTTCCTATGCAGGTAAAATCAACTCTCCTCTGTCCCACACATCCCAAAATACATTAACTATAGCTGAAGAACTAAACACTGATCAAGTGGCCCAGAAGATATTTCCTAATTCACAGATAAATGGTCGGGAAAATAGCTGAGCCTGTTGATATTCTCTGTGCAAGAGTTTTTCAAAGAAAGTGAAGCCTCACTAATACCCACTTCTTATCACCTCCTGACAGCCTCCTTTGAGGGGGAATAGCCACAAATGGTTTTGAATTAGCTCTTCCAATAGGGTAGCTTTCATGCAGTGATGAACAAATAATTATACCACAGTACACCTTTGTGTAACACTCTTGTCTTCATTTACATGTGGGATTTCACCACTGTCTTCCTGAGAAACTACAAAATTCAGTTAGCCACCGGGTAAGATAAAGACTGGAGCTTGACGCAGAAGGGATGCCGAACTACTAGTATTGTGATAGAGGGTCATTTCTCAAGTTTTTACTTTCTACTCAGCCCTTTATCAGACAAATTCTTGCTAAAAAGTCCTTGAGAAATGGGAGAGTGTAACAGGCTGGATCCTGTTCTTAAAGAGGTTTGTGTTCTGCTTTGTATCTCTTTTGCCTGCAAATGGAGAAGAGAAAATTCTTCATGTGGATTTCAAACACTTGCTGCTCTGGCCAAGTTTCGTTCTGAACGAGCGGGACAGAATGGTACATGATCTCAGTGGAAGGACTTCCTAAGCTGTCTGCTCCAGCTGCTAGCAACCGGGTAGGATTGCCTAGTTAGGCAATCCCTGCTCTGCTTTAGCCAATTTCCTTCTGTGCTTTTCCATCACTCTGTCCTCTGTGGCTGCCTTCAGCAAATAAGACCATTGCCTAATCAAGCCTTCTCACCCCAAGACTAGGCATTTTGAGGCCTTTGCTTCATATTTGATTTCCCTCTTTTCTTTCTGAGAGTGATTTGAGAATCCCCCCTGTTGGTTGATGTGATGATAAGGAAAGGGGTGATGGTTGGTTCAGGTTTGGTGAAGTCCAGCTGCACACAGAGCAGCACAGTTTGGTAACTGTCTTAAAGTAACTGGCATGGGGAATACAGGTCAAGTGGTCAAAAGCTGGAGAGGAGTAGTAATCTAGAAGATTGCTGCAGAGGCAGAAAAGGCTAAGCCTATATAAATATATATATATATTTTATTTTTTTTTCTGCTAAGCCACCAAGTATAATTCCTGGTCTGTGCTTCCCTTTCTGTCACTTCTCCATAATTCTTAGCATTTCAGTTGGGCTGCTGTCTCTCAGCTGCTTCCTCTTTTCCTGCTTTCCTATATTTCATTATTTGCCCTTCTTCCTCTTCAAGTGCTTTTACAACAGAGTGAGGAGGATGTGGAAACCCAGTTACAATATGACACACAAACTGCAGTGTCACAACTGCAGCTCTTTGGTTTCACCTCCAGGAGCATACCGAAACAGGTCAGGGTGGAGAGGCAGAAGCGGAGGGCTGAGGGAAAGAGGGAGAGATTTATAAATAGGGAAGAGAAATGACAGAAAATCACAAGGTTTCCAGCTCAGAAACTTGGGATAATGGCTTTCCACGTATATTAATCCCAAACTGAATTATCACTGTGTTCTTGAATACAAAGGAGAGATGGCAGTCTGTGCCAGTCTAAGGGTCTCCCACAATACTGCTGCCACAGAGAAGATACAGCCCTGAGTTTTTTCTGAACTTGCCTGTAGAGACATGAAAGCTAAGCAGACCTCTAGGCCTGTATTGTGCACAGCTCATATCATTGCCCCTTCAAAAAAAAAAAAAAAA
>VZTO01010181.1:13292-76895 GCA_013400615.1 Syrrhaptes paradoxus
ACACAGAGCAGCACAGTTTGGTAACTGTCTTAAAGTAACTGGCATGGGGAATATAGGTCAAGTGGTCAAAAGCTGGAGAGGAGTAGTAATCTAGAAGATTGCTGCAGAGGCAGAAAAGGCTAAGCCTATATAAATATATATATATATTTTATTTTTTTTTCTGCTAAGCCACCAAGTATAATTCCTGGTCTGTGCTTCCCTTTCTGTCACTTCTCCATAATTCTTAGCATTTCAGTTGGGCTGCTGTCTCTCAGCTGCTTCCTCTTTTCCTGCTTTCCTATATTTCATTATTTGCCCTTCTTCCTCTTCAAGTGCTTTTACAACAGAGTGAGGAGGATGTGGAAACCCAGTTACAATATGACACACAAACTGCAGTGTCACAACTGCAGCTCTTTGGTTTCACCTCCAGGAGCATACCGAAGCAGGTCAGGGTGGAGAGGCAGAAGCAGAGGGCTGAGGGAAAGAGGGAGAGATTTATAAATAGGGAAGAGAAATGACAGAAAATCACAAGGTTTCCAGCTCAGAAACTTGGGATAATGGCTTTCCACGTATATTAATCCCAAACTGAATCATCACTGTGTTCTTGAATACAAAGGAGAGATGGCAGTCTGTGCCAGTCTAAGGGTCTCCCACAATACTGCTGCCACAGAGAAGATACAGCCCTGAGTTTTTTCTGAACTTGCTCCCACAGATTTTGCTCCAACTACTTCCTAGGGCACCCATTAATTAGAAATACTTTTTCCCTTCCCTTCCCTTCCCTTCCCTTCTCTTCTCTTTTCTTTTCTTAATCTGTGGTCTCCTATAAGCCTTTCAACTCAGTTGATTTAAATTTACATCATAGCAACTGGTGTACGACTTGCTCCAAACTTCTAGGCCATGACAGATGCTAAGGAGATAAACAACTGTGGGTTGGGAGGAAATGGGTAATATGTCCAGACTGTTCTGTGTGTTTGTGGAAGGAGTTAGAGGAACAGTAGATAGAGGTTTCCTGTTAAGCCGGACAAGGGGGAAGCTGCGATGTTTCTCAGCTATGGCTGCGATTGGACTCAAGTTCAACAGCATTCTCAGTGTGGGTTTGCTGTTTCTGCAACCCCACGAGAAGCTCAGGTGGTCTTGAAAATCTGAATACCAGTAAAAGTCAAGCAGACTTAAGCTCCCAAATAAATTAGATACTTCAAAAATTGTTCTCCACTGCCACACAGTTGCTTGCAGTCTGTGGGGTGCTGCAGTGAAACAAGGGTTTGAGGGTCTCCCTCTGCTGCAGATTGGGAAGCAATGCCTGAACCAGCTATGAGATTTGGAATCAGAATATGCAAATACATGCCCTTTTTGTTAACTGCTTCTCCACTGATCCATTTACAGGTTATGGCAAACAGAGTTTGAGAGGAGCTAACAAATGCCTCTCTGTGTGTGCATGCTAAACAGTCCTGATTTTCAGAGGTGACTGGATGCCCAGAATTCAGATATGGACCTTGAGACAGTGGTCCATGATCAGTGTTTTCCAGGCTGATCTGTTTCCTGATAATCCAGTTGTATTAGTGTCTGAAGCTAGAGAGCCCCAAAACATTAGTTACTTTTGTAAAAATCTTTTGTTGATGGACAAATGTTAAAATAATTGGTTGACATATTGAAATGAGTGGAAGAATTTAGAAAAATGCAAGCAGTAATTTGAATGCTGGTTAAACCGTATTATGCTTTTCTATACCCCAGGCAGAAATGAAGGTCTTGATGGAAGAATTTCTGTGGTCTGAGTTATGTAGGTTTCTCCTGTTCATAATAGTCAGTTCTAGGCTACGTATAACAATTTAGTCTGGAGTGGTGCTATTGGAGACCATTTAATACAACTAGTATTTTGAAAGCTTTTTCCCTTGAAGCTCTGCCAGCAACTTGTTGGTTTGGATGCTGTGTTGATCTATCCATGTTAAGAAAACAGTTGCATTTTGATGTAAGATAATGATGCTCAGCATGATGATAGTGACTGTTTGAAGATTGTGATCTTGACTGTGTTTCCAGTGAGTTTCAAATGTCAGATTACGCGTTCAAGAGAGCGGTAAAATAATTTTAAAACAGTCTTTTACATTTACCAGCCTTAACCATTGCTGAAGATCTGTTCAGAGTTTGAGGAAGCTGTGGCTGAATGGATTGTCATATTGGCCTTTCTCCTCTGGAAGCATGATGATACCTGCACCAGAAATCCAACTAAACCTCAGCTTGGAGTTCTTTTCTGCAGTACAGTTCCTTTCTGATTTTGGAGACACCCTCCAGAACACAAACAGGGACTCCTAAATTCGGTAGTTTCAAATCACAGCTGAGGTGAGCTTGCAGAGCAGAGCTAGGAAGTTCAGCTAGGATGCTGTTCCTGATGTAATATCTTTCATATATAGAAAATACTTCAGCTTGAACTTCTGTAATTTTTTTCCCTACATCTTTCTGAGAAACTGTGATTTTTAAAAGAATTTATCCTTCTTTTTGAGTCAGCTGTTGCAGAAAGCTAGTGAAATCTAGGTTTTTATCTTAGAATTGTGTTCAAAAACCCAAGGAAACAGTATACAACTTTTTAATTGTTGGATGACTCACAGAAGAGGCATCCAATATCAGGGATGAGTGCTCATAGCACTAATATGGTCAAGGTTGGATTCTGTTCAGGGAAGGGCAGGAAAGCTTGTTTTTCCTGAGGTAAAAGCAAGGAAACAGCAGGCATGAAAAATGGCCAAGGAAGTGAGGAAAGACAAGAAATCTTTTAAAAATGTGGACTGAACTAACTTGAGTTTTCAGACTTTCAAAATAATTCAGATCTCTGTGTGTTTGAGAATCTCCCAGCATCATTTGGGGCTTCTTGCCATTTTCCCACAGAGGACTGATTGCCTGAGGGGGCTCCAGGTCCCTGTAGCAAAGCATTGGCTGTAATACATGGCAGGAAAAAATGAATTTTGTCCTGACATTTTTCTCCTTGGGAGCTATCTGGCATGTCCACATACACAGAATTTCTTCAGGATTTGCGTAGAACAATTTATGCCTCTTCCCCAAAAGATGTAGATTTCCTTTCACTGGCCTGTCGAGCACACAGTAATCAGGTAAACATCACTTTACATTGCAAAACCTTCTGGCAATATTTCTACAATCCAAAAAGAAAAAATAGCCTTGAATGGATATTTCTAGAAAAATAACTGAGCACTCAGGATTAACAGACCTGAAGCAGGCTGCCTCAGGATTACCTCCTTTACACATTCCTGAGAGAGGTCATCTACTTTATCACTCATAAAGCTATGACTACACTTGATCTGCTTTAGTCTAAAACAAACATTCAGTATCCGTGGGTTTTTTTCCCCTGTCCAGTAAGGGGGACAGAGAGGACTTTGCTCTGCAATTTGGTTTCTGAGTAAGCAAGATGATAAAATTGTCATAAAGTGTTCCTCCTGAAGTGCTGAGATGGTTGGGTTCATCTCCATTTCATCCTCCAACCTCTTCTTGAAAGAGGAGACTGACGGTGCACAGCCTCGGCAAAGCACCCATGAGCACCTCCCCAAACCTAAACAACATATCTGCTTAGTCTAATTTTAGATTTAGTGACCCTTTGACAGCTGGGGAACTATGGACAGTTGCACAAAGAGTGCCAAGACATCATCACAGTAGCTAAACAATCCCTGGAAAAAGTCCCCAAGTCCATCTCACTGACAGCGAAGGCACAGCACATTAAATGTTCACATGGGTGGACTTGCGATGGCCTGGTCCTCTGTACCACTCCAGGGACAAAAATAAAGACATGTACGCATCTCACTGAGCTGGAGCACGAAAAGGGGAAGGTTTGCAAGGGCTTACTTTGCATTCAGGGCAAGGCAAATTTAGGTGTTAGGAAGCAATATACGAAACAGTTCATCTCCCTGCCTGTCTCTGTGCCCTCCATGCACCATGCTGGCTGCACAGCAAGCCTAAGAGCTGTGTCCTCCCCTTCCTACGGCATACCCAAGGACACTTGATTGCTCCCAAGTGGTAACTTTCTTCTGAGGGGTAATGACTGCTGTCTTCAGCTGGTACAGGTCTGACCAACAGCTTCTGTAAATGTTCAGATTTCACAAGGTTTTTTCTTGGTCAGGCAGGCTTAAAATTCCCTTTCTAGCTGCAGTTCACATCATTTGTATGTAACTGATCACCTTAAGCATGTAGCTGTGCTTTACTCGTATTTCTGCATTTGTTAAGCCCTTTGCTTTGGCTAGGGATCCCCACAGTAACCCCCAGGTTTGCAGCAGGGTAAGGACAACTTCCAGCCATGACAGCATGGCTTCATGCAAGAACCTGCCTGTCTCTCCCATCTGTGAGGAGCTTCTTTGATCTTCCTATTGAATCTCAAAAGTAGTTGCTCGTCTTCTCCAAAACACTAATCTTTGCATGTGCACACTCTTTTCATGTTCTCCCAGGCGGCCACATGCGACTGCCATCAGAGAGAATTTTGTTGCGTTAGTTGAGGACAGGTGCAACCTATGAATTTCACCAGAGCATGCTTTGTGGAATGATTAGAGAAGGAGGATGCCTTATATAAATCTATAAATGTTAGATTATCATATGTCTGAGTCTCTACTTCTTTTGGGTAACTGTTGCTGTGTGGGGAAAAGCATAAGCTGCAATGTTTGTGTCTATATCATTTCTGGAGAATGCAGCTTCACAGATGCCAGGCTCAGCATGTAACCACATGTATCCATACAGATATACCTGTGTAAGCCAGGAATGTTTTCATATATGGTCGTGTTTTTACCTCAGTTACTTGAGGTTACTTTGCTTTTTAAAAATTTCATGCTAAATGCCCTTTTGCTACTTCCTCATCCTTTAATGCCCACATTAAAAAAGTTTGATGGAAACAGAAGAGACAAAGACATTGAGGATGAGAAGCTCTGTTGTTGCCATCATTTGTCAGCAAACCTTTCCCTTCAGTTTGAAAATCTTCCCATTTTACTTCTCAAAACAGAAAAGTGTCAATAAACTCTGTCACCAACAAGCCTGCAGCAGTTCCCTTAGCTTCTCCATCACGCAGCCAGTAAACGATGCAAAGCACTTTGTATAGAGGAAGCATGGGTTACACATACATGTGGAACTTGAGAAATGGGTTTAGCATGGCTTTTCTTGATAATGCTCTTTCTCTCACCCCTAAAAAACTTGTTTCACTGGTAATTCAGATGATGAACATCAGGCAGACAGGTAGTTAACAGTCCTTTGAAAAAACAACTTGAATCCAGAACAAAATGTACCAGTGAGTAGCACAACAAAGACAGTAAATATGAACTAGATCCGCCACTTGGCTTGGTTACAGATCATTTCCTGCCAAAACACAAATTCAGAGAGATACATAAAAAGCACATAGGTTCAAGTGTGTGAGCAGTTTTCAGGGGCATTACCTGAATCTGTCTTTAACTGGTCCATCTTTCCTGGTACACTAGAGGATTCCCATAGGTAACCACTGGGACTGGAGCAACAGCCCCTTTTTGTGCCTAGAGAGGATATACTTTGCTGGTTGTTTTTTTCACTTTTATGCATTCCCTACAGTTTGATCTCATTGCAGCCCCCAGAAAACCATGTTGACGTGTTTTGTAGTGCAGCAAGCACAGCTCCCTGCTCCTTGCAGCTGAAGCTGAGCCGTCCAGGCGCTGGCAGGGGCTCTGGCACATGGGGCACCTCCCTGCAGGCAGCAACCAGGCACCCAGCACTGGGAGGAAATGGCAGTCGCAGACGATGACATGGGTGGAGCTCCTCACACCGGTTGTCCAGTGGGAGATAGCTTATCTAGGGACGCCTGTGTTTCTGGAATAATATACATTTGATTGAAAGCCAAAATTAGAGTAGGGAAGGAATTGGCTGCCAAGGGCTGATTGGCGCTTGGAGTGAAAGGAGGGGCAGCACCAACCTCGCAGGGAGGATCTCCTTATCCGTCAGCACCAGTCCACTCTACCTGCAGGTGTGCCCCAGTGGCTCCTGCTCCTACTCTTCTGTTATTTTTGTTTCCCTTTAGAAAGGCAGCTGAGGGCCTCTCGTTAAGCAGCCTTCATTTTTATCTGTTGCCCTCCTCTCTGCCATGTTGCAGCCTGTGGTAAAGACTTCAGCTCTCTCGAGCAATACGATAAGGTGCCAGCACCAAGTTGCTGGGCAGCTTCATTGGGGTCAGATGCTGGCCTCCTTCTGTGCTGGTGGTCTCTCTGTCCTGTGACACAGTGAATGCTGGGTCCTGTTTCAACAGAAGCCGTAGTTAACAGTTGGTGCAACATGGGCTGCATACTGCCCCTTTTATTTATTGATGTGTTTCCTTTTGTCCATAGCAATTGAGTCTCATTATAGGCTCTGACTTTTCAGGCAATTCTGAGCTGCTTCTAATGTTTAGCATTTTACACACTCAGACACCACAGATGCTTGATTAACTGGGCAATGCAGTGCTATATGTAGAAAGGAGAGATAAAAATAGACATTTTTAAGAGGACTTGGATGCAACTGCTTTTTCTATAGCTAAATAACTAGTTGGTTTGTATCAGTCCCACCTATGTTGTGTTGTGTCTTCTGACTTTTCTCAAGAAGGGCTGAGGCCATTGCATAACTAATTATGGTTCCTCTGCCCAGACCTTTTGTTGGCCTTTTACACCTACAAGATTCTTCTTGTCACTTCAGAAGCTCATAAGGGAAAGCTACTATTAATGGAAACATAATTTAAATTAAAGAACTGGTCTTTGTTGTTGTCAAGCCTAGTCACCTAAGCCTCCTTAAATATTCTGTAAACAAACAACTTGCTTTTGTGCCTTACATTTCTGAGAATGGCATCCTCCACCACACAGTGCTCTTATGCATTGAGAACAGAGCTGATGTCACAGCAAATGGCCATGATGTAAAAAGAAAAGGGCTAAGGTCTGGATTTCAAGCCATACCCAAGTGCTAGAATTCAGTACACTGCAACAAAACAGAATAGCTGCTATGTCTTAGAAAGAACGGGTGGAATTGCTGGCAGTAGTCTGTTTCCTGGTTTTTGCACCTAGGTAAACAGGAAGAGATCCTGGCTGCTTTTGTTGACACATTAGCATGCTGAGGTGATTTATTTTGGCCTGATAGGCTTTCTTCATCTTGTTCTGCCTTTTTAGCAACATTTTCTATAATTTATTAGAAAGGATGGTGTTGAAGTTTTTCTCCTCCTCACCATAACAGTGCTAATCCACTGTTCAAATCAACCAGGTATTCTTGCAGCTTCATCTGTCTGCTGCTTGAATAGTTATGGTGCCTTCATGAAAAACACTTGTTGGACTTTGAAGCTACCATTTAAACATCAATGAACATCAACAAAACACTTCTGACTTGTCTTGGAATATCAAATGAGCCATTCAAACAAAAAATTACATGCACTCAAATTATTTCAAGCAACCTGAAGAGAGCTCTTTTCTTGCTGTCAGCTTCAAAGTACAAGCAAGACATTGCATGGACCAAAAAATCAGATTATTGTGGTTATTTTCAAAGACAGTCTAAAGGATAACTTCTTAAAAAGCAGGTATATTCCACAAGGTGCAGTTAAGTACCTACTGGGACAAAAATACTAAAGATGTTCATATCCCACTAAAAATCAAAGGGAGTTAGGAACTCTATTGCTAAAATGCCCCAGAAGCTTCAGTGTTATTTATTTTTCTCTGTTACTCTCTAAATTTTTTTGATAGCCAAGTCTTATGCTTCCTCCTATTTTGAAAATCCCACTGGAGAAGAATGTGACTTGGGACTTGAATGCCCCCTTCCAAACAGGATTTTGGCCCAGGTACTTAAACCTGTGCCAGTGCCAAAGTCTCACAAAACTGAAAGGATTTTACATCTGGGAGGGAGTCCCATAGCTATAATAGAAGGTAAATTGGCAATGGATTGAAAACAAATTACTAGTTCTTTACATGTCTTTTTTTTTCAACTACCTATTTCTCTGTCCTTTAAAAGCCACCTTCCACATCCTGTTTCCCAGGAGGTACATTTGATTTCTCCTTTCTCCCCACTGCTGACTCTTTCACTCAGTGCAAAATGCCTCCCTTCCCTCTCCGCATGGCTCAACTCTTTCCAGGGAAGTATGACTCTGTCACCTTGCCCTCCATCTTGCCTTCCCGACTGTCCCAGTCTGAGTCTTGTGCTGAGCCAGCTGCACTGCTCTTCAGTGATAAAACATATAATCGCTCCTTTCCCCTTTGACATGTCAATTCTTTTTTTTTCACAAAGACTTGCATAAACCACCTTTAACCATAGAATACAAAACAGTCTTTGCAACAAAAATTTCAAATGCTCTTCAGAAAATCCTGAGCAAAGCTCCCAGTAAACATCAGAGAGCACAAGAGATACACCCAGTGCCCTGATTTGGGGAACTTTTCCACACTCTGGGTAGGTAAAAAGGGAGTGAAGGAGAGCTGTCAGTTCAGTGACACTGGTGCACTCCACACTTCTTCCACAAAAGAAAGGTTTTGGATTAAACTCCCCTGAACTGCAATAATGTGTACAAAGAGAATAAAATACAGAGGTTTTAAGGTCATCTCCAACAAAATGGAAGTAAATTAATTAATGAATAATGTCTTAGTGGTGTTAGAAGAGCCAATGGAAAATTATTACCATGAATTATTGTAGAACTAGTGCATGTCTGCATGTATGTGTACTTAGGCATGGATGTGCACAAAAATTATTTCTACGAAGACTTTATCGAGTAACTGTTGGAGAAACCTGTACAAACGCCTAATATGTTCTCGATCAGTGCATCTGAAAAATCTGATTCACAGGTATTTATCACATTATCAGTGCTCCAAGAGTGATTTTCCTCACTGTAGCAAGGTAGGGAGAGGAACCTCTCTTGCAAAAGAAACAGAAAACACTGTTGGTTTTTATTTTCAATCCAAGTCTCAAAAAAGAAAAAAAAGTTTGTGTAGCCTGCCTTCCCATTTAGATTTAATAAAAATCTTCAGTATTTCTACTGGAGCGTTTTCTCTCTCCTGTTGTGTCTCCCATAGCAGTGGGGCTTTTTTCAGTAGTTTTCATTTGGAAAACAGGTTTGCAAAAAGTGCTAAGTTTGAACATGAAGAGATTTTGTTTGTTAATTAGACCTGTAAAATCTCCATGAGGACCCAGGGTGAGGTGGGTGGCCTCACCATCCATCAGTTCTCCCTGGCAAAGTGAGCTCCACACCTGAACCGAGCCCCTGCCATGAGCTGAGCTGCTGAATGGATGCACCTGTAAGGGCATCCTGGATGCTCAGCCTCATCTGTGAGGGGACATGCATTAAGCAGCACAGCTACTCCAGGGGCATAGCTGCAGAGAGTGTTAATGAAGATTGACTGGATCAATATCCTTATTATTGCTTATGTCAAGTAGTGAACTCCATCCTTGCTTGCATCGGTGTGCCCCATGGCATGCCTGCTAATTTGCATGTGGGTACTCATAATATGCAGGGTATAGTGTGTTTGTGCAGCTACTTTTGTGTAGATACATTGTGAGGACAAGCCTTAGAAATACAAACAAAAAATATGCCAATATACACAATAATATATATATATAATTGATCTCCCTCTTCTTCCATTGCATAAGATCAGGGAGCATGAGAAGAAAACAATGCAATTTCACTTTTTATAGCTGCAGTGACTAGAAACAAGGACATATAAAGAAAAGATCTCTGGCACACAAAGATGGCATGTTGGCAAAAGATAAATCCTGAGAGGAAGCTTACACTGTAGGGGCCTGTGGTTTCCCTGGGGGTGGGAGAAGGCTGCGTTAGGTGCTCTGCTCCCATTGACCCTTTTGAGACACTTTAGCAAAAGTTCCTCTTGACTTCAGCAGGAGTTAACCTGTGAGTGAGGGGAATGCCCAAGAAAGATTATGCATTTAGAAAACATGATAAAACTTGTTGGATGCTTTGGAAGAAAAGGGCATTTTTACAAATGGGAGTTGTTCTCGGCAGGTCAGGATTCCCCTGCCAACTGTCCTGCTGCTGTTCCTGCTTCATGCTAAACTGCTTGTGTTGCTTCTGTGATGATGGTTCTGTCTTTCTCCTAGGTATTTCTCTTATAGCAATAATGCCATCTTCTTTTACATTTACTGCTAGCAGTACCACAAACCAGCATCCTGTTTGCCTTCTTTGTTGCAGCTGCATACGGGGCAGAAGGCTTTAGGGACTTTCATGCAATAATTCCCAAATCTTTTTCCCGTAAGTATACTGCAAATTCAGCTCACTACTGAACATTTCCATCTAGTTCCTACTTTTATGATTTTTGTGTTATTTTGCTTCTCAGTAATGTACGTTTGTCTGCATACACTACTAAAGGGCTTAAGTACTTTTTTTGTTTGTTTGTTCTCATGTATTTTGTTTTAACTTAACATAAAGCTTACTTCAGAAACCACCTTCTCCAAACCCCTGGCAGGCAAGGAGCCTGTAATTGTTTTGTGTAAATACAGAATCATGTTTACATTCAAATTGTTATTCTTCTAATTAAGAGAATAAAATTGGTATGTGAATTATGGAAAATTTGTCATATGCTCAAGCCAAATAGTTCTATTGCTTCTGATCACCATGGTGAAAACAACAGTACAGGGTTGTAGTCCACTATACTTGCAAAACAGTGTAGATCACTTTTGTTTAGCCAGTCATAGCATCTTTGTAAATCACTGTTTGGTCGTGGATTTTTTTTTCCATATCTCTAAATTGTTCCCCTTTTTAAGGCATACATTTTAAAGGAAAAACTGCTGTTTATTATGTGCACTCATTCTGTCTTGCATATGATTTCTGTTAAAAACACAATATTTGAAAAATCATTAAATGCCTAGATTAGTAGACTTTATAAAATGTGTCCAGCCAAGCAGTGTTCAGAAATGTGAACACCAGTGTGTTTCCCAGTAGGATTTTGAGTCAGATACTTTTGTCAGTCACATCCATGCAATCCACCTGGGACACCTGGGAGGTTGCAAGGTGTAGCAGAGGTGAGTTTTTCAAACCTTTCAATTTCAAACTAATGTCAAGGTCTTTCCATCTCTTGAGGTAATTATTGCCCATAGCTTCTTAATTAGGTCATTGCTACACCACCACTTGTGAATTAGGCTGCCCTGACACTACTGTTCCACAAAAGGAAAAGACCTGATCTGTATTGGGTGAAACAGACCCCTACCCTCCTGTACTCAGCCAGCCACTAATGTAAATGCACTTCTTTTTGGGGTGGGGTGGAGTGAAGGAAGAGGTTTTGCACTGCAAAATTGGGGCAATTAAATTGTCTTTTTCAGCTAATGAAGAACTATTTTTTTTCACCAAAATCATCAGATTAGAAAAGAGGGAAATAACTACAAAGATTATTTATTCTACACAAAATGTCATGCAGTCATGTGGAGAGAAGAGGAATGAATGCTGGCATTAACTGATCTGAATCTTGGCCCCTTTCCACAATGTTTAGGTTTGCTGTGTTCATATCAGACCAAACTTACCAACCTACAGGTTATCACATGTAGTGAGGCTATGCCAAATGTATACCTGAATTATTCTTCTAGCTGCAAGTGATTGTCACTTATGGTACTATAACACAAAGGTTTTATCCAATAAAGTCAAAACAGTTCTCCCACCCACCTTTGTTGATTTGACTGGTTTTGAATGCAGCTCATGGCTGTAGAGATCCTCTTCTCTCACTCAGCAATCCTAATCCTGCTGTCCTTAAAACAGAATTATCACTCCTATAATTTCCTGTAATGCTAGCTCTTACTCTTAAATTCTTCCTTCTGTCCTTCCCCACCCTTATTTCTTTATCAGTGTTTGTTCTCTTTGCTTCCTCATGGTCCTTGTTTACCCCATAAAACTGCAACCCAAATATTTGGATTCAGTACAAACTTTGGGAACTTCCTGCCAAGTGGAGAATGTTGCATTTCAGTTCATTTTCATCCATTGTCTTTGATGAGTTACTTACTTTCACAACGGTGTTGGACAAATCCATGTAAAGTGGATTCATTTTAAGTTTCATTCCAATTACCCTGAATTGTCAAAATGAATGTTACAAATGCAAAAATCTCAAAGTGACCTAGTAACAGACTTGTTTGGGTTCCCAGCTCCCTGGGTGCCTCGTATTTGTCTTTCTGATATTCACTGTTCATTGTTCCATGTGTTACAAACTCATCACATTGCCCATAGAGATGTAGTCAAGTTTGTAGTTTTTGTTATTTAGGTATATTGTACATGCTGTTTAGAAATTATCTGATTTGATTGTTTCTTTGCCACCATATTTATTCTGTAATGAAACTGAGTGGCACCCTGTATTGTTTTTTTCAGCTGGTAATATTAAAATAGAGACTCAGAGTGATGAAGAGAATGGGCGTGCCTGTGAAATGAATGGGGAAGAATGTGCAGAGGATTTACGAATGCTTGATACCTCGGGAGAGAAAATGAATGGCTCACACAATGGCCCAGGCAGCAAGGCTATGTCAGGAGTTGGAGGCATTCGACTTCCTAACGGAAAGCTAAAATGTGATATCTGTGGGATAATTTGCATCGGTCCCAATGTGCTCATGGTTCACAAACGAAGCCACACTGGTAAGGCCTGACATAGTTTTTCCTTCAGTTGACAAGAATTGGCCACATATTAGGAACTAAGACTTATTTTCTATATCGTGCACGTTGCCTCTTGTAAGATAATGCAGCATCGGTGGTTATTTGGGACTTGGGTTTTTTGTAACGCCATTTCAGACAGCACAGGAATTGAGATTTCTTCTCAATGGAAGTCCATCTATTGGGGTAGAAATTGTGCAGATTGGTTTGAAAATGCATGAAAAATTCAAATTAAAAGAAAAAGTGAAGAAGCCTTGTTTAATTTCTAAGAAATTTCTAAGAATTGCTGAAGAAAAAAAATTTGTGGCTAAGTCTGAAATAGACCCAATTCCAGTGTTCCCAACAATGCAGCAAAGTTCATTATGTGTCAGTGATTATGAAAGTGATTGGCAAAATAAATGTTAAGGGAACTGTACTGGCAGTCAGTAAAAAAGGGTTAATTTCATGTCAAATGTTTAATGAAGTAAAAACAATTATTGTCACTGGTGCAATCTGGACTAAAGGGTTTCCACTGGGATACTAAAAGAGACATGTAAAGACATTGTGCTCCATAGGGAAGGCTTTTCATTATATAGTGCTGTGAATCTTCTTGCCTCAATTTTCTAAATAGTCTCAAAAAGTGCATAAATTGAAGAGGCTGAAACAAATGAAGAAGTAAAGCCAAGGGTGAGTCTCATCTTACCTGATACAAGCTGTCTAAAAATTAGGCTTCCAATCTAAACTCTAAGGTCATCCACAGTCAGAGAAGAATGGAACTGTACTGTTGTGCTACACAAGTTACTTTGAAAACAAATAAATAAATAATTTGCCATTTTTTGCATGAATATTCAAATAAGAGGGAAGTTTAAGATATTTTTAAGGTAAGAATGACCTGTCAGATGGTTAGATTCCACTGAAATAGTTGTGCTAGTAAACACATAGATAATTTCTTCCTCCATATCCCCAAAATTACTAAGGAGTCAGATTAGCAAAGTGTTTTCAGAGTTTAATGGAGAGGATCCATGAAAAGACCCCAAGTGTCATCCATCCCCTGCAGTGCTAATGTCTGTCATTGTAACTAGAGCTGTTCAAGCTCTGGAAGGGAGTGATCTGTTAGTGTAAGGTGGGTTAGCCATCTTCAGAAGCAGTGCTGGTGATAGCAATGATGTTACATTGCCTACTTCAAAATACTCTTCAATTCAATATGATAAATCCTTCTGTCAGGGACGAGCAGATAATTATCATTATTGGAAAAGCCACAACTAGTTCTCAGAGAGAGGCTGCAGCATACTTCCTAAATATATAAAGTGCTTGTTGGTTGATTGTTTCCGTTTTTTAATGTAATGTTAATGTGATCCTTTAAAAGTTGATAAAATGTATATGGAAAATGACTGGCATGAGGCTTTTCAAACAGACCCGTGGGCTTGAAGAGGATGCTGTAGTAGTTGAAATGAAATGTTGCAACTTAAAACCCATTTAGAGGTAGAAGTCTTTGTGCTTGTTTAAGGAGGCTGCTGTTCTGTTAAAAGTACACTCTTGCTGCTTCGGAGGAGTTGCTTCAGGTCCCTGAGGGTCAGAGGCAGCATTTGCACCAGGGCTGAATGGCCTGTGCAGGGACTCACCCTATTTTAGGGAGGCGGTGGGCAGAGCTGCCTTTATTTCTGGCACAGTGGTTGGTCCCCAGCAGGCTGCGTCCCTGGAGGATGCGCGGGGCTGCCTGCTCCCTGCTCCCTGGGGCTGTGATGTCTCTGGCCTTTGCAGAACCTTCCCCTTGCCAACAGGACCCTCTTTTTAACCAGAGAACCTAGTTAAAACCTACAATAGAAGCACCCAATGAGCTGCACTTCGTTCAGCAGGACTTTTACACTTACTAAAACTAAAGGGTATGAAGTTGCGCCCCTGAGTCCTTCCATGGAAAGAAAGCCTTTCCTTTCCCTCCTGCCTCACCCTCAGCTCGTTGGGCGAGCTCAGGCAATTTTTCAGGGGCTGGCAAAGGAGCGGAGGCTCGGAGCTGGTAGTTTAAATTAAAGGGACGTCATGGGGAAACAGTGCTTGCTGCTTTTCCTTTCAGCTGCACTGTGAAAATTAAAGTGGAAATGGGATATACTATTATAGACATTTAACTGACTACGCTGAAGCCCATTTCAATACATGCCTGGTGAAGGAATAAGCCTCGCAAATGAATTACTTTGCTGCTAATTCATGTAAAACCTGCATATGCAGTGAGGTTTCCTTAAATAAATATTTGATAAGTGAACAAAACTCTAGCACACTAAAGTGCCAAAATAAAATGACTGCCTGACCCGATAAAAGGCATAATTACTTTTAATGAATACACCTGCCAAGTGCAGATAGGCAGAGCAGCACCTATTTCTGCCCCATCCTGTCTGCAAGAAGCTGTACAACACTGACTGCTTCCTAGCACCTTACCTGTTGCTCCTGTCTGCAGAGCGAATCCCACTCACAGATGCCCGACTCTCCTCACTCTCCTTCCCCAAGGCTTTCAGTACATTGATTTTCTCTAGCTTGCTGCTGTCTTGCTTGGTGTTTAGGAAAAAGGAGATCTAGAAAGGAGAGAGAAACCCTCTCCTGCTCCCTGGTGCCGAGACCTCAGGGTAAAGATTTCAGGCTTTGCTTGCTCAGTGTGCACATAAGTATGCATATGTATATATATATTCCCTCCTTATATGTACACTCCTTTAACTTAAGTCAGCAGTTAGTTTCCTTATGTCTTAGTTTCCTTATGTCTTGTTAGTTGGGTTTGAATGGCTCAAATTTATTTAGAAAACTAATACCCATTGAAGAATGATCATTAAAAAAAAAAAAAAGAAGAAAGACAGCTATGCACATCTCTGAGTGTTAGATGATTTTGTGGTATTAAGAAATTAGAAAGATTTAAATTAAGATAATAAATATTCTTAACTGAATAAGTAGCCCAGGGCCTGTTCTCGCACTAAGGCTTGCAAATCACTGCAATGGTGGTTGATTCAGTTTAGGGTCCCACTGCAGTTTTGGCTCCTGGGCCCATATTCATCCACAGCTACACACTGTGCAATGAAATCTGCCCAGGATAGACATGTGCTGTTCAGGACTGGTGAGAAAATAACACACAAAGCTGACTGTTTAAACACAAGATGCATTATGTATCTTTCCTTTGTGTCCTATCCCTTCTCCATTTTGATGGGTTAGTGCCACACCTTCCATAAGTGACCACCTCCATCCTAGCAGGGCTGGGAGCTTTCCTGGGCTCACGTGGGAGTTTTCCCCACCCTGGTAGCTGCAGCATGGAAGACCAAGGACCAGTCAAGCTACACATAGTTTCAGGGTCTTTTGGTGGTGGCGTCATTTCCCTTGTACAGCAGTGTGAGTGCAGGTTCCCTTATATTTGATCCCACCGTAAGTTTTGTAGAAATATTTGGTGTGCCGCAGTCTCATTTGAAATGCTCCATCCGTCTGTCTTCTCTACCCAGTGCAAGATTTCACCCCGCAATTGCAAGAGCTGTAGGCTGGAGATGCATTTCATTCTTACTTTGCTTTACATTTCATTCCTGGAGTACTTTTATGATCTCATTTTCTCCTCTTATGCTCTTCTGAGTAAAAATAACAGAAATCAAAAGCTGTTAAGTAAGAATTAACCATTTCTTCTGAATTTGTGTCCCCCATGACAAACTGACTTCTTCATTACTGCTTCAGCCTATTTCTGAAAAATACCATACATGCTGAGTAACTGCCCCAAAGATTAAGAGGTAAAGCAGACAGACTCTCCAGACTCTCACCCATTTTCTTTTTCCCCTAACAACTACTGTGCATGGCTTATGACGTACATTGCAAAATCCCGTAAGGCTAATGTTGGCCTTTTTGTGGGCTGCCCCAGTTGAACCAGTTGCAGGTATAGTTTAGATGGATACAGCTGCCTGAGGGACAAAGAAAGTGAGCTCATTTGGCTTGATAGGGACTATGCTGAACTGCTTGAAGCTGCTTGACGGATGAAAATATTGTGTCATAAAGTAGATTCATTTTACTGTTTGCTGAATGCTAAAGCTGCCAGCTCTGATGGCAGAGTTTGGGGTTGGGACTGTGCTGCTGTCTAATTGATTTTCAGCTGTGCTACTGCATTACCCAAAAGTCAAAAATAATCATGATGCACATATATGCACACATATGGACATACAAGTTGATCCTAGATGTGCAAAATAATACTTGATGGTTAAGAAAGAGAGAAGAAGGAAATTGTTTAACTTGTGTTTATTTTTTTTTATATTTTAACTTCAGCACTGAAGTTTTAAATCCAGTATTATTGTTATATAAAGAAAATCAAAACTAAGAGCAGGCAATCTCTGGGCTGTTTCTAATATTGCTGATACATTATAATTACTATAGCAGATTACATTTATGCCTAAGAGAAACAGAATTCAGAAAATGAACTTCAAAGGCTGGTTTGACTTAGTCAAGGGCTAAAGAGAAATGGGGATGCTGGGGCAGTTCCTGCTGATGGAGTGCTCTCATGTATAAATTTTCTTTACTCCTGTTTGGTACAACTGGAAACATGTTTTATTTCCCACTGACTTAAGAAAAGGCCTCAACTATCTTAAATAAAAAAAATAGCTGAGTGAATAAATGAGCTTATTGATTTTACACAGCACTAAAAAGCAAACAACAGCCATATTCTTTTTTGCAAAGGCTAGTTGGTTCACTTCCTTGATAACAGGCACCAGTTTAGACAAATCAAGGCTGAGTCTCTTCAAGTTTTTCCCTGCGTCTGTCCAAAGTGTAGACCAGCAGAGCCCATTTGTGCAGTTCCTCTGTTCATACCTTACCTAGAGAAGGGTTGGGACTTTGGCATGGAAGTACAGGGCTTCCTTTGCACTGTCTTAACTTATGTGATTTTACTCTCTTTCTTTCTCTGTCTCTTTCCTGATTTGGCTGCTTAGGGACAGACAGGTAATGGAGAAGAAATTGAAAGGGAAAATACAGGGAAAATGTAAATGAAAAGAAGTTATTATAACTGTTATAATGAAGTGCCTTTCATTTAAATATAAGAATGTAACGCTGAAATGAACTTGTGATCCTGAAATGCATTTTTAATGAGTTTCCTTTTTATTTTGCTGCTTCAGTGGCATATTTTAAAGACCCTTTGAAAAAAGCCACATTAAAAACCCCACCAAATGCCACAACATGCAAAATTGGATATTGGTTTATTCCAAAACTGCTGATCAGGAAGAGTGGCTCTTCAACACAAAATGTTGCAGTCACTTTATTTAAATGAGTTTGAATTTGCATTGTGATGTGCCATTCTGATTTAGGAAAAAAAAATTAGATTTTCAGATCAAATTGACCCAGCCACTGAAGCATTAAGAAACTGGCAGGTTTAGTCTGAAAGCCTCATGTTATATCAAACCTGCAGCCGGTGGAAGTCACAGAGCAGCAGTGAGAAAACAACTTTCTTACTGAAATCTTTCTCTTGTTACGGCATAAGATTTTTTGTTCTCATGTATTTTCCCCTTCTCCCTGTAGGAGAACGCCCTTTCCAGTGCAATCAGTGTGGAGCCTCCTTTACACAGAAGGGCAACCTTCTGCGCCACATAAAGTTGCATTCAGGTGAAAAGCCCTTCAAGTGTCACCTGTGTAACTACGCCTGCCGTCGCAGGGATGCCCTCACGGGACACCTGAGGACTCACTCAGGTAAGTGCAGGTGCAGGACCGTCCAGGGGCACTCATCACCACACCCATTGAGGAGACAGGGGCATTTGTGGCCACCAAGCCTGGGACGTCTTCTCACCCTGGGGAGGCGAGTAGCCCCATGTTGGAGTTGTTAACCAAGCTGGCTGCAGCGTTTTAGCAGCAAAGAAGTGACTAAACACATCTCATGCTCATGATCCTTCACCAGAAGAACTGTTTTTTTCCCCATACTTCTTGGCTGATTAGAAGTTTCTGTATTAGGATTTCATCTTACAAGCCTTTTGTGAGTAATCCATTTCATGGAACTATGAATGTGAATTAAAGCTGATTAATGTTTTAGGGTTTGGATGGCATATATCTGCATATAGAGATAATATAAGGTCTACACACAGTAGGTTTTAAGTCACGAAATCTCAAAAACCCACAGTCTGGTAGTCGGTCTCAACCTAAGGAGTGAATGCCACCTACAGCAGTTAGCAGCAGTTATTCATTGCACCTTGTTATTACAAGTACTTTGAAAGGGAGGGGAGGAGAGAGAGGGTGGGAGGGAGGAAGATAATAATCTTCCCAAAAAGTGAACTCTTCTAGAGTTTTTCAGTGTTTTGTCTCAACAGTAATATGGAGATCTGAATAAATATTTTTGAATAGCTGCACTTTTCCATTACCACAAACCTCTCGTTTGAGAGAAGCCCTAACCTCCTGTGAAGTAAAACCAATTTAGCACCTTTAAAGTGCCTTTAAAAGCAGAGTGTTGTCTTACCTAGTTTCCCAAGCTAAACTGGAAATGCAAATTGTTATTTGGATAGAAGACCTCCAAAACACATTGCTGGAACTGACACTGGTAACTTTATTTGCAAAAGTTGGCTTTGGGACCAAGTTCCGGGTAGCAGAAGGGGAGCTCTCAAAGTGACATTTTTGTGTTACACAAAACTAAGGAAATTATTCTCTAGCACACATATTGAATAACAAGAACCCTAGTGTTGGTCCCAAATGTCCAAAATAATTTCCACTTCTCCTGTTCAGTCCTGGCCTGATTCAGAAAAGCATATCTTTAAAATGCAATTTTGACTCCCTCTCCCTTGCGGTTACTGATTTTCATGGCTGCACAATTTTAAACATAATTTTTCATATATACATTAAATTACACCTAGACACTTTTGGCAAACTCAGAGGATTCTGTAGCTAAAGAGACAAGGCATAAACTATAGATTGTTATTAGTTCCTGCAATTGGCAAATTGACATCAATACATTATAAAACGAGTTGGATGTCTGAGTCTGATTTTCACCTCAGCATTTGTAAACAAAATTCAAAATTTAAGCTGAGTAGCCATCTAAAATTGTCTTGTCATGCTAAGACCAAAAATTAAAGTCTAGAAGTCTGTGAAACCATATTGTTACTACAAGATTCCTGGAACTACCTATATCTGGATTAGTATAATACAGAAAAAGTTTTGTCATGCCATTTCTTTTGAATTTCTGGAAACAGAAAACATGTGAAATTTATCATTGTCCTAAAGGGTTGAGCTAGTTCTGGTTACATCAGGACTGACATCCAGCCGTGGGCAGGTGTCTCTACCTACACCACCAGTTCCCCTGCTGGCAGTCTCTGTGGAAGCTAGGCACTAAATCAACTACACTCAGAACTTTGAAGGTATCTGTTTCTAACTTGTGTAGATGCCGGTTTTGAAGATTTAATGTCACAGCCCTTATCTGATGTGAATCATCTGAAATCACTTTGCAGCACCCAGAGAACTGGCCTGTTGATGTAAAGATATACAACTAGTTTTCCATTAGTCTTAGGTTTTTTTAAATTTATAAAATCTTTCTTCAGTTCACCACAGCATGGTTTTATTTTTGGGGTGGGCTTTTTTTCCTGTGGTTCTTCCCATTTATTAATGTGCTGTTGAATACCTCATCGGAATCTTTCAATTAATTGTGTTTCCTCCAGTTGGCAAACCCCATAAGTGTGGATACTGTGGTCGCAGCTACAAGCAGCGCAGCTCTTTGGAAGAACATAAAGAACGCTGTCATAACTACCTTCAAACCATGAATATCTCAAGCAGTCTTTATTCAGGTAATAAACATGTCCATTTGGGGATTAATGCTGTCCTATCATGTATGCATAAAAAGGAGTGCAAAAGGAATGTTAGTACCACTTGTGGCATCTTTTGCACCGGGGTGGCACACATCCCCCATATGTATGATATTGCTTCTGGATTTATTATATATTCGATAAATATTTGGCTGTTGTCTCATTTTGTTTAGCTAAAACAAAAAGCCAAAGTAAAACTCAGGCATGTAGTATAACACTTGCAAGACCTGGAAAATTTCATTTCACCATCTCAGGACAGTATGACTACATCATCTCACTACCTTTCCTTTTTTTCTTGAAGGCCTGTATCACAGTACTCTTGTGACTCTTAATAAAGACTTAATATCAGTGTTATAGGTAGGGCTGCATAATCTTCTGCATTGCAGATCTCCTGTTGCCCCCAGGAACAGATTAAGGGGCTTACTTGACCATGGGACCAACTCATCTAAGAAGGGTGAGCCATCTGTCTTTGATCTCACTCTTCCAAGCAAGAGGATGTGAAGCCAGAGGCATTTAATTTATCCAGTTTGACTAAGACAGTCCAGAAAGGTTAACAATTTGTTAGCAGCCTTCTTCCCAACTTCCCCTTTAAAAGAAAACGGGGGGGAGATAAGGAGCTGTTGTGCTTATCTGAGAGTCCGGTCTTATGATGAAGGTAAAGTCCATTTCTTGGAGAATATGAAATCTAAAACAATGCCTGGAAATAGAGCAAGCAGATACCAGGGTTTGGATTTTTTTTTTAACAAAGATCCTAAAGATTTATATGGGATTGATTGCAGTAAATAACCATACAAAATCCCCTTGCATGAGCAGTTTTAGATAGAGGATGTAAGATGCCACTTCTGTGGTGGAGTTTAAGCCCATCCAGTAAGTTACATTTCTTGGATATCTTTTTCATCCTGTCAGTATAGGATATTTGGTTTGTCAAATGACAAAAATGGAAGATTCTCTCTGACTTAATTGCAGTGATACTTTATTTCATATTTTATATCTGGACAGAGCCTCAATATGCTTTTACATGCTATCAAATAATGTAAAGTATATGCACATGGTAGCAGAGAATACAACGGAGATGCTTCTGGCAGACAGCATGTTAGAACAGCGGCCCTTCTAATTTCATTGAGAGGGTGGAGAATGTATAAATAGGAAAGCTCAACATACACAGTAGGCAGCAATACTTATTCTTAAAAGAGGTGATAGGAGTTAGAAGCAAATATTCTGTCTTGGGATTTGAATTTTCAGTGTCTGGCACATGGATCTGAGTTCTTGCATGCAGAACATGATAATCTGTGTGAATGAGTAGCTGAACTACTACCAAAGTCTTAGCAAAAATATCCAGATGAAACTGGTGTCAGGAACTTTAGTAAGAAATAATACAATTTTAGAGATGCACCTTTGTTTATAGCAAATCATGACAGAAGAGTTTACAATAGCTCAGGACTGATTATCCAATATCTTAGTGGGATGAAAACTTGGGGAATTCATTAATGCTTTGGAAGAATTATTTCTTCCTTGAATATAGTGAAAGTATGGTATAGATCCATATTTGATATAATAGGAGTGCTTTAGCAAATTAGAAAAAAAGAGGATTAACTTTGGGGTTTAGGCCTTGTATTCAGCCAAAGATTTCACTTTTTAAAAAAATTAGTACCTCGTTAATAAATCTGTTCTTTATGTTTCTAAAAAAATCCTGCATTTTTCCTGGTATTTTGCATTCTAATCTATTCTACTTCACTGCAAACATACCATTTTGCCATGTTCACATTATTTCCCTTATAAACTCAAAGATGAAAACGTACAGTTAAATAGTTGAGAATAGTAGGTGTCGTTCTGGGATTTTTCATTCATTCTACATTATATCTAAAAAAGGCAGTAGCTGTATTACCACTGTTCTTATAACATTTCAGGGTATGATATGGAGCGATCAAAGACATAATTCAGGCTCTGTATTTTTTTTTTTCCCAGGCTTAAAAAAGTTGGTACAAAAATCTGCTAGGTCATCTGATTTGATATTGTGCTACAGCAGGATTGCTTTTTACGGGGTTTTAAAATACTTTGTGCAGTATAAATAGAAAACATGTCATTTGAAAGGACCTAAACTGGTAGAAGCTTTCCATCAGCTTGTAAATCTAACAAATATAATTGAGAAGGTACTTGAATAAGGGAAAGATCCACCAAAGAGGAGTAAGGAGGGGAACAAGAAGTTGTATTTATACTTTAACCTTTGTTTGATTTCTTTAAGAGAAGGAAATTCAGCAGGAAATTAGGAACCTGATGAATCTAATGGCAAAATTCTTACTTTAGAGCATTAGAACCTCGCTGTCCATGTGAAGTTCTTATCTTAGAGATATAATTTGGACTTTTGCATTTGAGTTGAGTGGAAGTGGGCTGAAGTCTTATAAGGCCTATGTAAAATAACAGAAGAAATAGTTCATGAAGTTTAAAAAGGGACAATTGCAGTTCTTCAGTCACTTGTGGATTTTCATTTGGAAATATAAAATTATGGGTTTTTTCAGTTTACAGACAACAAATTACAGAACAATAGTTATCAAGTTGGTAGTGAATTTCAGGGGGTTTCAGTTGCAGAGGCTGGAAATTAGTACATAATTCAATTTGCCTTTTTTTAATAGCAGTTTTAAGCATTTGAAAGTTTGAAAGTTGAATACATAACTTATCCTCTTTTGAACTGATTAGAAATGGAATGTTATTATATCCTAAACAGATATTGATCATTTAAACTTCTAACTAAAAATTCAATCTTTTGTTTTCCCGTTGAACGGGCTGCTTTAAAACATTCTCAGTAAGTCTCTTCCTGAAGGGGCATCTGGAAGCCCTAGCCAGCACAAGATGCTGGTGCGTGCTTGTTCAGCGATGACTAGGTACCATCAATGCCCTTTACTCTTGTGCACATTCATGACCAAATTCTGCACGTATCTTGCATTGGTCACAGTCTTTATCATCTTGCAGGGCTGGGACATAATTCCATGAGACTCCCTGTCACTGCAGTATGTGCTGCTGCAGCAAGGACTCAAGAAGCAGTTATGTACTCTTCAGTTTGGTATTGTCCTGTTGTCTAGGACACTTCACCTGCTCCTTACAGTTATCCACTGGACCTTAATTTTGCAACTTTCAGGAACAATGACACTTTCACAATCATACTTTTATGGCAGCAGTATCTTGACAAAATAATATTGCATAGGAATGGTGTGTTCTCAACTATTGAGAAAACAGTCAGGTACCAGAGGAATGGGTTCTGCGAACCAGTAAATCCAGCGATAAAGCAAATTCTCAGCAGGCACAGAAGGCAAAATGTAGTGGAGTGGTGCACCTAACTGAAATAGCTTGCAGAATCAAAGTCTAAAAACAATCTTTTGCTTCTCCTTTTAGTAGCAACATACATGTTCAGGAAAAATATCCTAGTAGCAGGTAAAAGTAAAATTAACCCCTTTCTCACCTGTATCTGACCTCCGTTTCCAAAAAAAAAAAAAAAAGAAAAAAACCCAAAAACCAGTTGTGCTGTGATCTCCTTTCCTTTAGATGTTGGAAGTCAGAAATACCTTTCCATACAGTTTTCAAAGTCCTTGTTTTGACAGTGCATTTTCATAAATCCCTTTTGTTTCTGCAGTAAAGTAGCGAAGTAAAATGTAGTGAAAGTGAAATAGTCTCCCTTTCCTAGAGCCTCACAGCTAATCTCCTTTCTAATTCTACCTTGTCTCAGTAGCAGCAGGAGGTTGGGAAACAACCAATTTCCAGTTGAGTATTGTGAATCAGTGCTCCTCTATAGATGTGACTTTAGCAACTTAAATTGTCATTCAAAGTCTAAAATTGCATCAAGGAAGTATAGAAATATTTACTAAGGAAAAAAAAAAGAGGGTGGGGAGAAGGGCTGGTGTAGTTTGCAAAAGCAACTTCCACTGTTGGAGTTAAGAAGTTTGTCCGTTTTCCTGCTAAAGAAGCAGGCAGTTCTAGTGGGAGAGGTGCAGAGGGACAGTGGGGGGTGACAGCCGGAGGGTGATAAGATGAACTGCTTCGTGTCCAGTATAATGTTAGGACCTCATTTGTTCACGGAAATGCAGAGTGGCCATAGAACAAGGGTGGAGTGATTACATTACATGCAGGCAGATGCCTTGCATTTGCAATCTCATTTTTGTATCGTAAACGAAGGAAACATGAACATGTACACAGATTAATCAGCATGAGGCACTTTGTTACCAAGAGTCAGAATCATCCTGTGACTGCAGTGGTGAGCTCTTCCTTCCAGCTGGTTGGGAGCTAAAAGACATTAGCTGAGAAACAATAACCTGAAGACAATAGTTCCATTAAAATGGAACAAGTGTGCCTAACCCTTCTGATGTCATTTGATTTCAGTCATAAAAGAGGAAACTAACCAGAGTGAAATGGCTGAAGACCTGTGCAAGATAGGGTCAGAAAGATCCCTCGTGCTGGATAGACTAGCAAGTAACGTCGCCAAACGTAAGAGCTCTATGCCTCAGAAATTTGTTGGTAAGAGTTAAACGTTTGCTGTCTCCTACAAAATAAATCAAAACAAAACCCCAAAAAACTATTTCAGGATTTTTACTTTTGCATTATGATTTTACTTGTTTTACTAAATTAGCAATATCAGTGTCTATAGAAGCAGATACAGCGGTGTGGTGGGGGGGGAAAGAAAACCGAAACAAGCTTCTCCAGCATACATTTCTGCATGTTTAATTTTCCACATCTGGAGATAAATTTTAATTCTTTTTCTTGTCTTTTTCTAATGCTTATTAACCAGCATTAGATCTGGACAGGCTCTTGAAGTTGCCTTAAGAACCTGAAGACAGGAATAGAAGTTTCCTATTGGGAAAGCATTTGACCACACTTTCAGGGTTATTTTGTTAACTTCTTGGATGACATCCAGATCTGGGCATATTGGTGTTTGTGAAAGCATTTGTGAATAGTTGAGCATGGGCTGGATAATATTCTTCACCCCTTCATAAAGACTGTATACTTTTACAGCACAAAATGATCATGGAAATAAATAAACCTAGGTCTGAGAAGAATATGATGTAAAAACTTCACACTCATTTGTACCTAATAGCTTTTGTCTTAACAATAAAAAAATGGAGGCTACACCTATAAAAATATTGTTTTGTTCTGTTTGGTAAGCCTGTTACATCAGTTTTTTAATGGTGAGACCCACAGACAATTTTTTATCAG
Organism: Syrrhaptes paradoxus; assembly: GCA_013400615.1. Lineage (NCBI taxonomy): Eukaryota > Metazoa > Chordata > Aves > Pterocliformes > Pteroclidae > Syrrhaptes > Syrrhaptes paradoxus. The sequence goes on from VZTO01010181.1 coordinate 38,793, forward strand.
TCATGTTGATTCAGTCTTTAATGAACAAAATCATGGGAGATCAGAGAACAGCATATACTAATATCAAGTTAGATTCTTTTAGAATTCTCTGCACATTCATTTATAATATTACTCTATAGAAGACAATTGGAGAAAACTGAAGTCTTTGAAACAAAACACACATTAAGAAGGTCTTCAGTCAAAAGTTAAAGCAAAAAAAGGACAGTTTATGGGACAGAAATTCCAAATATACCTTCTTCAACGGCAGCACAAGGGTGAAAGGAAAAACAGTATTTTTGAGACAAGGAAAGGGGAATCTCAGTTACATTAGGAGGTGCAACAAAAGGTTTGAAATGAAAGTCCAAGATTGTTTTCATGTCCAAATGCAACAATTCCAGGAGGTAGTGAAGGGCAAGAAATGCTTATGATTATAAAAGAACAAAAATTGTGGTAAGGTAGTTACCAAAAATATATCAAGTATGTGAGGCAAACCTGCTTAGTTTAGACACTCTAGTAACTGATTGCATTGGGCAAAATACCAGTTCTGTGAAAGCTCCAGGAAGACCAGAAGTGTTAAAATGTAAAACGTACTAGCAAGTATCCTATATGTGATGTATCTGTGGTTGTGGACTAGCTTTTTTGTTCTCCTTTTTTCTCTTCACCCTGAGAAACAGTAGAGACAGCCAGTTTAACTAGGAGTTTTAGGAGGGCAGAGTTTCCTGTCAGTTAGTTATTGAGGGTGCGGTGTAGGAAGACAACCTACTGACAGCAGATATTTATGGAAATTTGGTAACTTCAAAAAGAGAAACTTTTCTGACAAGAAAATGCCCCCAAATCCTTTCCTTTCCAATCCTCACCTCTGCTTCATGTAATAGTTACATTCCTGATTAACACAAGGGTGGGCTGGATGGTCAGGAAGCTTTTGGGCAATAAAACTTGTTTAATGCTCCTGTAGATTACCATGTCATTCCAATCCCCATGCTGAATTCCAGGGAGAAGGAGCAAACGGCGTCCTTTGCACAAGGGAAAGACTGTCTGCTGCTTCAATCATTTTTCTCAAGGCTAAATTCATTACCTTCCAAAAGGGAGATTGTTCACCAAATTAAGCCAGTTATCTGTAAAATTCTCTCTGTATTCCAAACTGGAATAGCTCTCGGACCTGAAAGAACTGGGCCATCCAAACTAGACATTGACAACTGCAGGCAATGTTGACACATGTTTATCATGTTAAAACAATAGGCAGCAAAGAAAAGAGAGGGGTTAAGTACAAAAAAAAAAAAACCACTACAACAAAAAAACCCCATGGACTGAGTGGATTTTTTCTATTTAGATACCTGCTGCAGAACCCAGAGCAGTGCAAAGCTTGAAGTGCATCAAACCATTAGCAGTTTAATTTACTTATGCTCTAATAACCACAGAAATGAGTTATTATTTTTAATGAGTGCAAGTATTACCTGCATTGCCCAGATACAGAAATGATACCTGCCTATCTCAAGTTTGTGTCTGTTTCAGACACTATGCTTGGAAACAAATTTTTCTTAGGAGCATTTGACCCTCTCAGTCCAACTACCAACTAGTTACAAAGCAAATACTACTCAAGAAACAGCTATTAAAATCATGCCTTCTGGATGCCCAAAATTTTGTGTATAATGCTGACCAGTCCCACTTTTCAGTGGTATACAGTACCCATGGAATACAAACGATTTTGATCCCATTTTTTCCTCCTTGAGTCAAGGCTATACATTTGTATTAGTAGAGTTTTTCTATATTTAATTCAAGAGTTTTCCACAATGCCTAATTTAAATCTTAAACCTCAAACTCTGCCTGAAAACTATAGCATTAGAAAGGGTAAATCTGGAAGAAAAAAGAATGCATCCCAATAGGGGGATGCTCAAATTGGCAGAATAATAGGGAAAGGAAAGAAGAGGAAGTAGAAGATTGTGCAGCATAGCTAGAAGGTATCTATCTGTACCTTACACCCCTTATAGGAACTTATGCAATGCTCAGAGTGTTTCTTTCTCTGCTTGCAGAGCATGGACAAACTAGTATGAAACCATGTCTTGTGGGAAATGTAGACAGCAGGACTTTCTAAACTTCAGCCCCATTATTGCAGTAGTGTCATGCTAAACATCTTCTGGGCTCTTCACTGACTTTGAATAGTCAATTTAAGTGGAAAATGGGTGGGAAATTGTTGATAAATCAATTTGCAGATCTTCTGATAAACTTTCCATGCTCCTATTAGCATTTCTTTTATACAAATTACGACTTTCCAAGGCCTATCAGCAAATGTCGTGTTGATTAGGAAATGGTGATGATACCTCATAGAGATGTTTGTGGCTTTCAATAAATTTCCCAAGATCTGCAGAGCTAGAAAATCCATCTGGACTCTTAACAATGTGTTATTAGTAGTCCCTAAGAATGTGTGAGAATTTTTTATCCCTTTGCACAAATTTGTTAGGGCCCTGATAATAACATTGATGGTTTATACTCTTTGAGAAGACTGTTCAGGTTCATAAAATCATTTTCTGTGCCTTTAAATAGTTTCTCCCAGTCCTAACTTTTATCTGCTATGTTTTACTTAGTCCTGTCTGTCCATGAGTTTTGAAAAAATGTAGTGAAGCTCAGTGTTCAACACTAGGGTATCCATCTAGAGATATGTTAGTGCAGTCTGATTTTAAAAAAATTAAGAGCCTCCTCTTACTTTTGGAATCCCAAATCAGAGTTAAAGCTACAAGTAACAAGTGATCTTGCTCTGTATGGGGCTTTTTACCTCACAGGAAAAATATATTCTAACTAGAAATGCACTTAAATTTTTTACATGGTTCTTGGCTGCTCCTGTAGATCATAACTTTTTTACATAAAATTTCTAGGAACACAAGTCACTTCTGGTAATGTGCCTAATATGGCTTATTTAAAAAACAAGGCATGAGGTGGAGGTGGCAGTATGAAAAGTTAAATTTTCTCTTATATGACATATGACTGCATTGCCAATGTGAGTTATTTGTGAGAAACCGAAGGTCTAAAACTAAAACATACAATTTCCACTTAAAATTGTAATATTTTAGTGAAAAATATTGATAATGAGCTTCATCACCTGAAGCATGAAGACCAGGCTAACTGTAGGAGGCAGATGAGGGATTCCAGCTAGAAATGAGAAAGCGAGGATGAAGAACTTGATCTGTAGCTCCCACGAGTCCCCGTATCATTACTTCCAGATATGTTTTCATCCATTTGCTTTTCCAAAGACCTCCAATTATTTTGGAGGTTGAAAAACTCCACCAACCAACCATTTTTCTGACCAGCTGTATTAGAGAGCTACAAATACCTCAGGTGAATTTCAGAGGTGGATTTGATCAACTCTTTGCTTCCCTGTTGCTGTTTTACTAATCCATGATGTTTGGTTCCTTAATTATCAGCCCTCTAACTCCTGACTGTTTTCCCCTGCAGGTGAGAAATGTCTGCCTGATCTTCCATATGATGCCACCACCAACTATGAGAAGGAGAATGAGATAATGCAGACACATGTCATCGACCAGGCCATTAATAACGCCATCAGTTACCTGGGGGCAGAGTCCTTGCGTCCCCTTGTCCAGACACCACCAGGTGGTTCTGAGGTGGTGCCTGTCATCAGCCCCATGTATCAGCTCCACAAACCTCTCGGGGACAGTCAGGCTCGCTCCAACCATACAGCTCAGGACAGCGCAGTGGAAAACTTGTTGCTGCTTTCCAAAGCCAAATCTGTCTCGTCCGAACGAGATGCCTCTCCCAGCAACAGCTGCCAAGACTCAACAGATACAGAGAGCAATAACGAGGAACGCAGTGGTTTAATTTACCTGACAAACCACATAGGTCCCCATGCAAGAAATGGCATCTCTATAAAAGAAGAAAACAGGCAATATGATGTCTTGAGAGCAGGCACTGACAATTCCCAGGATGCTTTCAAAGTGATCAGCAGCAATGGGGAGCAAGTGAAAGTTTACAAGTGTGAACACTGTCGAGTTCTTTTTTTGGATCATGTGATGTATACGATCCATATGGGCTGCCACGGGTTCCGCGATCCTTTTGAATGCAACATGTGTGGCTACCACAGCCAGGACAGGTACGAATTCTCTTCCCACATAACTCGAGGGGAGCACCGTTTCCACATGAGTTAAAACTCCTCCGGCACAGATCTAGCCTCAACAGCTCTGTTCCTGGAGCTGCACGAGCCACGACAGCAACAAAGCACAAGTCAGCTGGACAGTAAAAGTAACAAGAGAATCAAATGTTCAGCTATCTTCTCCCTCAAGAAAAAAGTTTTTTCATTTTGGTAGCATGCATTGCAACTCAGTTTTGTAAAATGAGTACTAAAGTTTTTACTGAAAATGTTTGATCACCAAAAACCATTAGTAATGTAAGTAGGAGCTTTTGTAGTCACATAGCTGAAAGCCCTTCCCTTAACTGATGCTTCTTGCAAACCTCCCTTGCCAAAACTGTTAACCATGCGCAGGATGCACCCACGCGGATGAGGACATGACAGGCAGGAGTGGCCAAGCTTTCTTTCTTAACACCCTGAGTGTAGGGTTCTTACACCAGATGTGTGTTTTTTGACTTCCTGGTATTATTTGACTGTTTTGGGAAGAATAAACTCAACTAAAGATGGAGGGACTCATCTCAGATAACTTCACAGACAGCTGGGCAGGGACAGGACCCCCCGGCCAGAGGGTTCTGAGTTGCTTGGGCGGTAAAAAGTAGAACATTTCCAACCTCAAGGGTGCTGCTGGTATTAACATCATGGTATAACTTGTTTGTGTCACTGGGCAGGCAAGTAGGTATGTGAAAGATAGAAGAAACACCTTTGTAATATACTCTGTGAAGTATGAATTGCATTTACTGTATAGAAAAAGGGTATTGTTGTCTCTTCTTTGAATAAATGTTTTCTCTCCCTGTCCAATAAAACCCCACTTTTTTGCTAAGCAAGCAACCCTTCCTCTTTCTGCATAAACAAGTTACAATGATTTTTTTTTCTTTCTTTTTAAAGAAAATTTTAGTAATTTGGAAAAGTGTGATGAAAGCACTAGCTAGAACTACATGCGGGGAAAGTCTCCTTATGCACCTCTTTCTAAACTGTCTGGAAAATATCCAAATGTTCCTCTTTTACATACAAAAAAAATTCCGTTTTGCTTACACAGAAGATGTCCTCTTGTAGACTTTGTGGCTCTACTCGTAAGTGTTGCACTTAATTAGTTAAGTTAGCTGAGTTAAACCAGACACTTGAAACTTGTAGTCTTCTCCTTTTTTCCTGCCACTTGCTGTTTAGCAAGGGACAAAGCCCTGCAAAGGTGCTGAGAACCTTGGATTCCTGTTAACAAATCTTTTCACCATGTGCTTTAAGTTACTTTTATTTCAGTAGAACTAATCTTAAGGTAAAAAAATGGTGCTTTGCTGAATGGAGACCAGAGATTGGCTCTGGCAGAATGCACCAAGAGCTTTCTCCATGGCAGGTTCTGCTGCAGATACTGTAACTTCAGTTCGAATAAAAACTTCAGCGACAAATAGATTTTAACCCCAAACACAGCTGATATAAAAAAATACTTTTATAAAAGGTTCTATTTAACTTCCTCTTCCAAATAGTTCATTCCTCTCCCTGAACACCCTCATACTTTGAGACCGGGCAAAAAACACATTTTGCAGCTGCATAAAAATCTGTCATCGGTGCTGCAATACTTCCTGGGCAACATTTGCAAAAATAACCCATCTTATTAACTTAATGTAGAACTACCTCCATGCTGCATAATAAATGGATATTCTGCAATAAACACAATCGTATACCCAACAAGACAAGCAGTTATACATTCTCCATTCACAAGTGCATGCAAGCACATATATTTATTATAAAAGAGATTCGATTGGAAACATGAATGCTTGTACCTAGGCCAGTTTGGCCTGATACATGCAGCTATATTTGATATATTTCCTATATATACACACACTATTACAGGCACACCGAGTTCCTCCTTCTGCTTTCACTTTTGCAGGTGTAAGTCAGGAGCAACAACACTGAAGTTAGTGGAAAGATACTGATGAAATAATGAATTACAAATATATGCTTTTGCACTCTCCTGTCTCAGCTTTTCATGCCAACTGTAAGACAGTTACTTCACACGGCACGTGGGCACAGGGATGGTTTCACACTGAAGGTGTGTGTGTGCGCCTGTTCAGTAGCTTTGTCACCAGATGTGGAGTGTGTGTATGAACGTCCGTAGACTGACACATACACCCATAACCATGAAAACAGATGACTAGTACATGTTGGGTAGGGCAGTACATACAGAATGGCCACTCACCCCCTCAAAACTGAGTGGTGTGAACTACAGGCCCAAAGGCCATGCCCTCCGCTCCCGCACTATAACTCCGTTGCCTTAGGAGACATCATTGCTTGTTACCTTCCAGCCCGAGACACTGTGCAGGGGGTGGGCACAAGGAATCATCATCCACCTTCATGTCCCAACCACAATTTTGTCATCAATGCCGGCTACACATTCCGCTTTCAAGCCAGACTGTACCTGGCAACAAGGGATTACTAAATATTCTGTGTAGAAATGACCTGCAGAGGACCTTCAAGGGGAATGCTTACAATGATGAGTTTATTTTTTTCTTTTAAATAAAGTAGAAATGGGTTCATTTTTTCATAGCTGATAGGGATGCATTCAGCAGTTCTTACCCCTCTCCACTTTCGATCAGTAAGCAACCAAGAAGGGGCAAAGTAACTTCCCAGCCGTGCTGAAACGTCCTGTGTGAAGCCAGCTGTTGGCTGTACAGAAGCATTCTGCTTTTACTGCTCTTACACCTCTTTCCTACTGTTCTTAGGTTTAAGCCACTATATACTTCATGCCATAATTTTTTTTAACCCTTCATTATAAGACAGCTCAAGCTATAAAGGGGAAGGGGAGGGAAACTTACTTGGGTGGTTTTGTTTCTTTGCTTCTACTAAAACCCAACACAATAAAGCCACATTCATTAATCATGCAAACAAGCATAGCTCCAGTGGAGTTTAAGACTGCCTTGAACTTAGCTTTTAAATGTGATTTCTGATTACTGAGTAGGTCCACTGCCTTTGCAACATCTCTGTGCATACATGCACGTGTCTGAGCTTCTGCGTCGCTTTTCTTGTTGACCTGCACATGTCCTATCTGTGGTTTTGTGTATCATTAATATTTTATATACATATGTATGTGTATATATAGCTAAAATGGTTCGTATGACATGATGATGCACTGTCAATCACAGTGGGTTTGTTTCCTGGGTCTGGAGTATTCTTATTTATACTATAACAGAATATGTCCATGTTATATATTAAACAGTACAGTAGAATAAGTAAGTATATTAAGACACAGTGTATCAGAGGGCATAGTCTAAAGGCAGGAGCAACCAGCATTCTCTGTTCACAAAGGGGCTTTATTATGTTTGCTTTTTTTTAGTGTTTTTTTTCTTTTTTTGTACAAAATAATCTTTAATTTGTTTAGAAACAAGTGTTTCAATAATTTTATTTATGAACATATGCAAGGATGGCATGAAAATAGGATGTTGTGTGTGTGTACGTCAAAACAAACTGTGTCCTCAGAAAACTAGTGTAATCTCCTTTTTTTTTTTTTTTTTTTTTTTTTTTGCTATGGTGCAATACCCTGATATGGTTTAGCTGAACCCTAAAACAAGTAAATATGGTGAATGGCTTTAAGTTTATATCTGTTTTAAAAAAAGTAAAAAATAACCGCTTTCCAGGCCTTCTCCAGACACTGCCTTTTCTAATACAAAAGTTGTATTTACACTTTTTTTTTGCTGTGATTTTATATTGTAATTTCATTTTTCTTTGAGAACTTTGTATTTAAAAAAAAACAAGCAAATTTCATAAAAATTGGAAATGTTATGAAATTATTTCTGCAAAGTGAGATGTATCTTTTCAGACAAGAGAATATGTTAAAAAAACCCAAACAAAACCCAGAACATTTGTGTCACTCTCCGGGTGGGTGAAGAAGCCGGTTGGCACGGCTGCAGGCCCTGTGCGTGGGGTGGTGACCGTGGGTGTGTGGGCAGGGGACGGTGAGATGCAGGCAGACAGCTCGGAGGGCAGCGAGGGAGCGCTGAGCATCGTGCATGGCCTGAGCTTCTGCTGCCGCACCTACAGCCCGCATTGAGGTGGGCTCATCCTTGCTGTCCTCACAACCCATCTGCCAAAAAAGGGAATGGTGTGTCAGTCGCCCTCCACTCACCAGCCACGTGAAGCAGCCTTGCTAAGCCAGCTCCAGCTGAAGATTGAGTTCTGAACGGGCTGCCTCCTGCCCAGTGATCCTGGCTACAAAACGCAGGCAGCTCCTGCGAGTGGCTGACTGTGCAAAGGCTGTTTGCTTCCCAGCCCTCTCCTCTCACCCACCAGCCAGCCGAAGTTACTGCAGAACACAATCACTTCTGCATGGAGAATCACGGTAATTCAAAATAAAACACTGAGAAATTATTTCTACTATTTGCCATAACAAAGGTGATTTCTCTGCAGGTGTCCCTGTTTCCTTCAGATTCCAGCACAGTAAATTTCACATCACATATTTAATGCGAAGAAGAATCTCTCTTTTGCTTAGAAAAAGCACCATTTATAAAGTTTTAGAAATATTTCCCTTTGTATGACTGTATTATTATGAACAAAATGACATTAAAAAAAAACCCAAACTCGAATGGTATTGCCATCAGTTCTTTTACAGGTTCCCAAAATCTAAATTTTCCTTAAGTAACTGTGATATGATTTAATCATAAATGATGACTACTTTCTATAGGAAGGAACCTTTTAATGTCCTAATTCTTTTGTTCACCATCATAGCTAGTTCTCAGTAAATGAACTACAAATTTCTGTTTCAGCAGGTGACTCTTCTGCAAAGTAAAAATGGTCTGTTAAATAAAATAATAATAATAATCACATAAATAGACCAAATGTAGCAATCTCAATATTATTAAATCCTTGAACAAAAGTAGAGACATCCACAGATTTAAATGCAAGCTTGTGTACCTAAAAAAATCTATATATCTATCTATGTCTGTGTTTCAAAAACTTTTAAAAAATCATCATATTTTTTCCTACTACAATAGCTTGAATGAATTACATCAGAAACTGCTGTAGGTGCCAAGAGATGAACTGTTACACAGAAACAAACATATGACTACCAGGGGTGAGTATTTTCAGCCTCAAGTCCCCAGACAGGCTTCCCAATCCATATCTAAACACCAAAATAGTATTAAGGTATGCTCAGCAACCAACATTTTCTAGTCAGTCTTTGAAATGAAGAAATACACTAAAACACACAAGATTCTTTTAGTAGGTATCAAAATGAGAACTTGCAGCTAGACCTGGAGTGTGCAGATCTGAGGATGTAACCATTTCCCATGTTTCTCGAGGGGAGGGCGCAGGGTATGCAGGACTCACTCAACATCTTATTTGAGGGGTTAGAAATGTGGTTAGAAATGGGGTTAGAAAAGGGGTTAGAAATGTGCCTGACTTTGCCAGTACACCGAGGATATTGCACTGGTTTTGTCAGCTTGTGAGATGGTCAAAAACAAAGGAGAACCTTTCACTGAAAGCTTCAAGTTTCAGCAGCATCAGCAGCAACAATTTGAAAGCTGAAAATGTTGCAACTAGAAAACCAAAATCTTTGATTTCTGAAAAAAAACCTCTTCCTGCCTGTCCTGTGGATCAGAGCTCCAGGGCATCCTTCCCTGCTATGGGGCAGCCAGGTTGTATCACCACCATGAAACACAGTCAAATTCTTGTCTGGAAGGAAAATAGTGCATGAGAACAAATTCTGATCCCAATGCATCCTGAAAGACAAAACCCCTCAGACCTGGTCCGTGGGAGGCAACAGAAGTCTTAATCTTAACGGGACATCAATTATCCCAGTTTCTCAATTTTAATTTTTGATGCTTTTTTTTTTTTTTTTTTTTTTTTTTTGACTATGCAGATTTTGAATTTTCAGGGCTGCTGAACATGCAATTCTCATTAAAGTCACTGGCATCTGCATAGGCTGTAGATGCCCCATCCCTGGAAACATTCAAGGCCAGGTTGGAGAGGGCTCAGAGCAACCTGGTCTAGTTGAAGATGTCCCTGCTCACTGCAGGGGGGGTGGACCAGATGACCTTTAAAGGTCCCCTCCAACCCAAACTATTCTATGGTTCTATATACAGCATTTCTGAAATCCTGCTATAATTGCCAGAAGATGGGTATTCAGAGAGCAGGAAGGCCAAAAATTTGCAGAGTTTCACTGAAAATGGGATTGATGGGAGTGAGAAATCCAAAGCTGGGCTTCAGACTGCAGTTCATCACATTTAAACAAAAAAAAGGATGCAGTGAGCGTGGCTGAAACCCTGCTCTTGCTAAATGAACAGATCCCCGTTAACTGCAGCAAGACTTTTGCTGCATTTAGCATTACAACATTTTATTTATTTTTAATTTTTTTTTTATATAAGGTAAGGTCTCACTGCTCTAAAACCCGTCCTAGGACATGGAACAATTCCCGGTTTTATCTGTCCTGACCACACATATGAAACCTGTGAGTGATAGAGGGCAGCTGCTGCTGTTGCTGTCACTGGTGGTGGCTGCAAATCACACAAACCAACGCCTTCCTGTCCCTCGGGAGAGAAGTGAAGGTTCTGGTTTATAAGCAGTTAGAGAAGACAAAAAAAAAAGAAAAAAAAATCTACACCTTGCAGCAGACAGTGAGCCTGGGGCTGGCGGGGTGAGAAAGTTAATCAGCACCGAGCAGGCTGTTCGGGATGAGGCCAAACAGATGGCTCGTCTCTGAAATGGCAAAACGGGAAGCAGATGTGGCCACCGCTTCTCCCCATGCATAACTGGGAACCAGCCAGTTGGTGAGGAAATTTGCATAACAAGGATAATTTGGTATCAAAACTGTCCCTAGAAGTGATCTGAATGGATCTGGGCACAGTTGACAGTTTTCACTTCTTGTTTCCCACTCAATGTTCAACCAGATTAAATTTTAATTTTGAACCTACTGTTTGCCTGAGGTTGCGCTCAGCTATCTTCTTAGGGAAACCTACGAGGCAGGCAGGCAGGACTGGGCAGGTCTCTGCTGAAGCTTTTGGGGCCAAAACCCTGATCTTTGTTCACTCAGTTGCAATTTTAGTGACTCATTTCAGTGGGCTCTGATTTTCACTTTAAAGTCTGTAAACTTCACGTCATCCTATGAACAACCAGAAAAATGGAACCTGAGACGATGCCCTTCATTTGCAGACACCGAAATTCGTAGAACCTGTATGTGGGTACACTATGGGCCTGGGCTAACACCCTTTGTAAACTTACTACCACGAGCAGAGCCAAGAGCCCCAGATGAGCCCAGCATCTCCCCCTGCTGCCCGGGGGGAGCAGGGCTGGGGGGCCTCTGACTACAAATCCTCACCCACCTGCCTGAGCCTTTGCACCTACCAGCACCACACTAAAACTCTTCACCAAAAAAATGGGAAAATAACCTGAATACTGAGGGGGCAGTTTAACACATAGATACAAGGGGGGAGGGGCGGGGGGGGGGTATTCCTCCTTTCTTTCAAAGGACATAGTAATGTCTATTTGACTACAGCTTTTAGTTTATAGAGTTCCTTTTGCACTGACAAGGGCTAAGTACACTGCAGCCTTCATACATCATATAAATTAAAACACAGGCCCGAAAGGCTCTTAACATTAACAAAGGTTCAAATCTGGATTCAAACACTCCGTTTTTGCTTCAGTGGCAGTTGTAGTGCACAAAAAAAGTCCCTTTATCATCTTAGGAAAACATGTAGCCATGGTAGAGGATATAGGCTCATTCTCCATTGTGTTGGAGAAAAAGACGAGGGAGTAAATACTTGCTGAAGACATATATTTGTGTGTACTAACAGAAGCATTGTTACATGAATTTTACAGGGTTTAGGTTTTTTTTAGCACAGGACATATGCAATTTACCTCCCAGCCTCAGAAGTCCTACTCTGAAACATTCACAAACTCTTTATTTTTGCATTGCATCCAGTCAGTTAGTTCTAGACTAATAATATATATAGCATTTTATTTGCATAGTCTAGCAAATGCACATGGGAAATGCACCTATCACACTTGAACATGTATGTAGGGGTTTTTTGGACTCATTAAGTGTTGGTACAAGTTAGCATGATTACTTCTGCTTTGGAAACATCTGTGTCGCCATCCCTTTGTAAATGTAAGCTGGCTGAGACACAAACCAGTTTTATAAGGTCTGACACTGATATTATGATAGTACCTGACAGGAGAATTTCTACTGCAGTAACCACAGTAAACCTGAAAAAGTGAAATAACCAAGCTGCTGAAGAACACAGGCTACTAAGGGATCCTGCAGTTCCTGCACATACAGCGGGCTGCTTCTCCCAAGTCACAACCACATTGCACTTAACTGACCTTTAAACAAAGACTGGCTCTTGATCAGCAGAAAGAGTAGAAATATACAGGAAGAGCTGGAGTGGTTTTAGGAAGACAATGAAATGCATGTATTAATAAACTAAAAAGTCTAAAATTAAGCTTTTTCAACAAGATTCCAAAGCCCAAACCAGGAGGAGCCTATAGGCATGTGCCTGAGTTTTGTTAAATAGTTCTTGCTAGCTGAGTCACAGTTCAGTCCTTGAAGGCAGGGGCAAATGTACCAGAAGTGATAGGAAGACCAGAAGGGAAATGAAGGGTAGTAGAAGATTGAGCAGAAAATTAACACATTGAGTTCAGCAGTGAAGAAATTACTCTCTACCATAAGGGTTATTACCACAAAATTAAGAAAAGTCAAAATCTGTGCATTTCAGGGGGAAAAAAACAAATTACCCTACCATTCTTAATAGTTGCATGCCTTTTATACTGTGGAAGAGTTGGCCTCTTCTCTTGATTATCCAAGACGTAAAATCACTTTGTGAACTAAAACTATTTTTGTTTGAATTTTAGCAACTTTCCCCCCTAAATCCAGACAGCCAACGCAGGTGTTCTCGCTGTACATTCATACTTTCTTTTTTCTTCAATACCTGACAAAGCAGAGAATTACATAGTGTAAATCCTTTTCAACAATCCTTTTAATGTTATCATTAATGTTAAAATTTTTTTTTCTTAATATCCCAGCCTCTAAAGACATACAGTTCTGGAGAACATCCATTTTTGTTTCAAATCCAGGAGGTGTGCAGCTCCGTTGACTTGGGGATGGGGAAAGATTACAATAACTGGAATTCTCTTTAATGGCTTTCAACCAAAAAAGAATGTAATTTCATCCTATTATCTTTCAATTTAATCTACAGTTTCCAAAATCCAAGACACAATTTCTGAAAAGCTGGTAAACAGCAGCACTACTGTGAAGCTATTACCTCCTTCCCTGAAAGGGAAATTGTAGCATCAAAACCCCTAAACTCCTTACTCAGGATCATGCAGTGAGTTTCTCACAACATCAGCACTGCTTATTCTCCAGCTGCAGACTAGGCTTCCTTTTCAATGGGCAGTGAACTCAGGAATCCATATCCTTCACTAACTCCTAAGACCTGTAAAAAGGCCACAGGTCTATGAATTCAGGCTTCAAATTACATCAAAGTGTGTGTGCGTGTCTGTGTGTGTCTGTGTCTCTGTGTGTGTACTATAGGCATATACACTATATGTGTGTCTAATTCACAATATTCAATAATTTATACATTTCTCACCAACAATTGCCAGTTTTCCTTCCACTTTGTTACTTAAAACACCTTACATTACCTAAATTTACAGAATATTTTGACCAAACATACAAAGATATATAACCCTTTCCATGATCAGTTATTGAAATTAGACAGCTTTTGCCTTGCAAACACCTTTAAAGGACGCACAGACAAAAAGGAAAACAGCCCTGGGAGAGGGGCCCTCTGTCTGATGTACAACGCCGCAGACCCTCTCTCAGTTTTCCTATAGACACATAAGGAGCTGCTCAAAAAAAAACAGGTTTATGGCAACCAGTTGATTTAACAAATTGAGATGCTTTTCTAAGCCTTAAAACTAAAACACAATGCAAAATCACTCTATTTAGCCTTGCAACTATCTCAGGAAAAATAAACAAACAAAAACCCAACAGCACAGTAGCCCCGTGGAAATATTATGTTCCAAAGAAAAAGAAGCCTATGATGGCTTTAGTTCGCAGGATAATTACAACAGAAAACCAAAGGCTCGCTGGAAACTTTGCACAAATACCAACGTGCAAAATAGAAACTTCAGATAAGCTGTGGAAAGAGGGTGGGATTTCCAGAAAATAGGGAAGGACATGTTACACCCTCCTTGTCAAGTTTTGCAGGATCACCGCAGCTTCTCTGGAGAAACAGTATGTGCAGAGGGGGAAAGCTGAGAGCTTTCCTTTTGGTTCTGCTTCTCCTAAATAAACTGCTTGCCTAATTTCCTTAGCAATTAGAGAAATATTTGACTCAAACCCATCCTTTCCACATCTCACTGTGCCTACTAAGCCTCTGGCCACTTCCATAATTTCATGTTATGAATACTATAATTATATCCATACCTTCCTTTGTCTCAAGCCCTAGGCTGCACTAACACTAAGCAAGGCCAAATCGCGGGGCAGTGAGAAGAGGCAGGACGGTGCCATTCAGCAGCTCTCAGCAGAGCTTCTCCAGTAGGCGTGTAGGGCTGGAGAACCACGTCCCTTCGCTCTTTCACACCACACCAACATAGGAAGTTACACAGCCCACTTTCTCAGTGTTTTCTGAGGTCATCCTTGGAGCTTTTTCTCCAGAAAAGCAGAATAAATGCTTTGTCATAGGTAGGCTAGCAGGGTCTTGCTTTCGAACCTCTCCCATTGCCGCTGTCTCCTGACAAGACGTTGGTCAGAGCCTTGCCCAGCATCCGCACACCTGGTATCTACAGCCTGGGACATGCCCTGCTGAAGCCTGTCAGCTCCTCAAGGGTCAGAGCTGCTGCAAGAACATGGGACAATGCAGGAGGAAAGCAGGCAGCGCCCCAGCCCTGGCCCTCAGACATCAGACAACCGCCTCAGGGGCATTCATCTGCCTCCAGTCTGAACCACGCACCCCCAGACACCCATTTCCTCAGGAGGGATGCATTCAGCCCCACAGCACACCTCGGCAACTTCGCTAGTGTGGAGCTAGGAAAGAAATACCTAGAAGAAACAAAGACACAGAGCTTTGGTGGCAGTGGAGAGGGGAAAGTAAAAAAAAAAAACAACAAAAAAAATTTTTTAAATAATTATATTTGGGAGGAGAGTAAAATGCTAAAAATAATTTCTTCAGAAAATTGCCCTTTGCTCATTCTTGGCTTCTTTAGACAAAGCCTGCCTCTGCATCATGAAAACTCCAGGAGGAATGAAGATAGATGTAAAAAACACTGGCTTCTGCAGTTAGCTTTCTAAAAAAGCTTTATTGCAGTGATAAGGCAAAAAAAAAAGGAATAGTACAAATGCCTTGTAGAATCAGCATACAAAAAGTGGGCCTGGAAACAGCTCCTGGATTTCTGTGTTTTTTAAGGTAGCCACATATTCATTTCAATTTTAACTATGTATCAGGAAAAAATAAAATAGGGATTTTGGACTGACTTAGGAGCTCTTGAAGAACTCCATAACAAATTCCCAGACACCACCAAGCATTTATCCTGCTTTAGACACAAAAATTAAGCTCAGGATCCAAGAGTGCACCTCTCTCCATTCAACAGGCAGGACAGCTATGTTACATGGCACCACCCCAGACGCCAACAGAAGACCCCTCCAGTGGTCACCCCCAGCAAGAATTCAGTAGCAGCACGTTCAGACCCATAGGACAGAACATGAGAGAGATGTTACCACCATTTCCTCTCTTTTCCTTCAGACAATTGGTCTTTAAAGAGAATGTTCCCTTTGAAAAGGGGAATTGCAGCGGCATACGGCTTTCCCCCAACCATCCATGATGCCGATCTGTGCCATTGCCTTTCCAGGGACTTGCTAAGCAGTGCCACCATATTGAAGACCAAAGCTGCAGTCCAGTAATTTCTTGGTTCAACAAAAGGCATGGCTGAAACAAGCTGCCTGACTCAAAGAGCGTACGCTTCCTGTTGTTGGCAGAAAGTGAGACTTCGCGCTGTTCCCCCTTGCTTCCTTTAAAAACAGTGCCAGGAATTCATGTAAATTGGCTGCAAAGCATCTGACCCACAAAGTAGGGAAGTGAGAAACTGTAGGACTTGGGAAGATAAAGCAGTATTAGCCAGCTATATCTAAACAATTTTTTTAATATACTTGATCAGTGGTCATGGATGGCATCAGCGATTTTCACTTGAAATGTGCTCAAGGGGCTGAAGCCTTCAGCAGCTCCAGAAAATTCTTTCTCCAGTGAAATCAGTCAAGTGGTTTATTCAGTCATGGAAACTATTCATAATACCGACCACAGACAGGCATGTCTTATACTGTGCAGACAACTCAGTCGAACATCAGCAGAGGGATCACCCAGAAAGTTAACTAATTACCCAGCAAGGAGGGCAATTACGTCTGTCTTCTAGGACTTCTGTCAGGGGGGTCAGGAGAAGGTCCCTGCACTGCTGGGGTAAGAATGGTGTCATTGCACGTTTGACCCTATTACCACAGCACTTTTCACTTGTGAGGCAACACAAACAATAACAAATGCCATTTGGTATCAACCAAAACTCAAATGAATTGAGGCTGTTGAATTAATTGGACTCAGCTTCTGTTACCTACCTGTTATGTAGCTACATTTCAATGCATTTTTCAGGATATTCAGCCTGGGAGACTGCTCATATCTGCTCATTTACTCTGCTATTAAAATTCCTAAGATCGAGGATGAGGTTCAACACAAATGCACTGCACTGGGATTTTCACCTCTTTACCTGACCCATGTAATATTACAGCCTGAGACACAAGGTAAAATTAATCTTTAAAAATCCTGTCTTTGTTAAATAGGGAGTTCTAGAGATGTCAGGCTGGTTTTCACAGCTCCCTCCAAAAAAAAAAATCTTCTTAAAAAATTGAAGGCCACCCAAGGAATTTAAAATAATCTTTAATAAAATGCCAGTAACAAGCCATTAATACTGGATGGTTTTAAGTGACAAAACAAGGAAACATAACTTTAACTACCCTTGGGCTTTCCTTAAGAAATCGGGTGGAGTACTTTGGGAAAAGATCTCCATCTGGTGGCAGCCCAAAAAAAAAGATCAAATCGACACTACAGAGGTGTTACTTTCCCCGGAAAAGAC
Source organism: Syrrhaptes paradoxus (assembly GCA_013400615.1). NCBI lineage: Eukaryota > Metazoa > Chordata > Aves > Pterocliformes > Pteroclidae > Syrrhaptes > Syrrhaptes paradoxus. The sequence continues at coordinate 56,005 of VZTO01010181.1, forward strand.
TGCTGCTACTAGAAATGGAGCAGATTTGTTACGGGTAGTTTTTTCTCCATAAATTTCTAAACCTTATTAGGATAGACTGAGCAAGACATCTGTTAGCCTTGCTAAGCCTGTCCTAAATGCATGTCTAGCAAAAGCATTTGAGCTCATCTGGCTCACGCATCCCATCGCGCAATTTTTCCTGCTGCCAGCGCTGTGGGAAAGACATCATTGGCCTGTGGGTGAGGAGAAGCAGGGGCACCATTGCCACTGCACCTGCCTGCCCATGTGTTCAGGACTCACCGACAGGAATGGGCTGTGTCCCTCCAGAACAATATAAATAAGGCGCTGCTCCTTTTCCACTGCTCTAAGGGCAAAAAGACTCTTAAAAGATATAATTTTTAATGGGGATTGTGTTACACAGCTAAAAGGTAACCTTCCCTGGTATAAATGACCCCTGGGAAATTACTCTGGGTTCACTAGAGGAGGGCTATTGTAATTATTTGGGGAGTTGTGCCACCATAACTATTTTTAAAAGCACATGAGAAATAGATTCAATGAATGAAACTGCGATGGAGCAGCCCCCAGCATGCTCAAGTTTGTCCCTTCTGAGACATTTACAGGCAGGGCATTGGTATACAGTCTTAGCACATGACAGCAAAAGTTTCTCAAAATTTGATCTTGAGCTCTCTTGGATTCCTTTGGTGCAAAACTTCCGTATTTGGAACAACTTCTGATATAACAATGGTTTAATTATCATTTTTTTTTTCAGTCAATTATAAGACTCACTGTTATCTGACAGTAAAGCACCACATTAAGCAGGGTGGAACCTTTTAAATTTATCATTAAAATCATTGAAAAAATCTAACGCGATGTTCAGAAAAATAACAGATTTATCACAGAACTTGGGAACAAATTACCTATTGGCTCCTCCCTTGTCACTACAATTATATTTTCTACCTCTTCCTTCTCTCTATACCAGCCCAGAGCTTGTGACCTTCTTGAGTGTTTTTATTTTTTCTAATTTTATGCCATCACTGCTAAATGTATGCTTTTATACAACATTAAGCCATCAGCAGATATTGAAAAATTTATCATTGTTGATGAAATAACTTCAATGAATACATGTTTACTTGGGTCTTTACATGTAACCAATTTCCCCACAACACTTTTCCATTTTCTCTGTGGATTCTTTTTGTATTCTTTCCCTTTTATCTAGGGGTAGGTGGCACCAGAATAGCTTGCAGAAACCAGCTTCCAGAATTCATGCCCTCTCTGGATAAAAATTCTCAATAATTTAGGAAAAATCAGGAGTCTCTAGAATTCTACTTACATGGCTATATTCTTCACTATAACAGATCTATATCCATTCTATAGCACAAGTAATTGGTATGCAAGAAATACAATCTATCAAGATTCTAGCTCCCTACATCAGTATCTCACATCTATTCTTATTTCCTTTCTTTTCAAATTGGAAAAAAAAAATCCATAGGTGAAATAATAATGAAGGCCAAAGTTCTCCTTCTTCAGAATATTGAATTAAGTATATGAGCACAAGCTATTTCATGACAACGCTTGTAAGAAATGTAATTGGTTACATCAGATCTGCAAGGATAAGCAAGGACTACTTGTAGCTGCCACAAAATAAAAGTATTTATTTGGAAAAGGAGAAAACGGACTTGTAGGTCTTAATACCCATTGAGTAATATTTCTAACAGTGATGCCTATTAATCAAAATGATTCTGTGTAACAGGTTTAGGTGGAAAGACCATCTCAGCTGACAGAGACACCCCCTCCTCTGGCTGTAGGTAAAAAGTTATCAAAAGACAGTTTCACTAATACCAGTAAATAAAGTAAAAAAAAAAAAAAAATCACAGACACTACTCTAAATTTTAAAGCAGAAGCTTAGGCTATTTCATCTCACATTACATTTTAACCCACAGTGCCGAAGTCAAAACCTGTAAGAATTGGGTAGGCATTTTCACAACTCGCTGCGTGGAATTTTGTGGTCTATTTCTCAAAAAAAGGGCCAGTAGTATTTTTTCCCCCGACTGTAAATACACCATCACTCTAGATGGGCTTTCAAAGCAATGCATTAGCAGACCCATCATTTAGTTTCATGTGTCCAGGTGTTTCCACTTTACAAAGCCCAATAAGAATTTCAGATTGCAGTATTCCAGCTCCAAAGGCAGGCAAACTGATCTGAAACTGGAATTTTCTTTTGGCACAAATCAAGGAAAGCCTCAGCTCCTGCAAGGTTTCTCACATGGCTTTGGTGAAAAGCCCCAGAACAGCCCAGCTGTATTTCTATCTCGGATGTTTGATTATGCTGTGATAACCAGTAGCCAAAGGAAAGTGTGATATATTCAGAAGTATGACAGAACACAAGATGCCACCCCACCCATGAAGTCTACAAACTAACTCAACTCAAACTGAGGGGCACCCTTAGGCTTAGGGTGTTGTCAAGGAATTAGAGAGACCATCTAAGCTGCTCATGTCCAAGTCAGGGTGAACTACATGGTTGTGGTGCTACAAACAAATCCACAACAGCAGCAGCCTTGCCCCTGCTTGAGCTCACACAGCTGAAGGTTCCCCTTTTCTGGTCCCCTCCTCCCTGCCCAGCTAATAACTCCAGTCATGCCTGGATGGAAAAATAGATCCCTTTTCCCCAGTAACCTACAGCGAGGAAGCACTGCATCATCTCTCTGCCAGCCAAAAAGCAGATTCAGTAACTTTCCAGCATCCCTACAGCTGTCATTCACTTTCCTCAACCCTCAGCTTTTGAAAGAGAACAATATTCTCTTGCTGCTTGCTGCTGCATCTTCCTCCGCCACAAGAAAAAAAATAAAAAACACCTCATATTTGACCTACAAACTGAAAAGAAAGAAACAAGAATCATGCCCTAATGAAAAGTTCACCTGTCTTCCACCCTGGCACCCATGGTCAGTCCTACTCTGCTCCAGTTCATCCCTTGTCACTGACAAGCACCGTCCAGTTTGGGGTATCACAATGCAGGGAAGACGTGAACCCACAGAAGTGATCAGAAGTCTAACCAACAGGACATGATTAAAGAGTGGAAGAGTGACATTTACTTAGTTTAGGCAGTACTGTAATGCCAAATGAAAACAGATCTCAACTGTTTTAAGTACCTGCTACAAAGGGTATGATTGAACATTCCCCCATGTCTGTGAGCAACAAAGACAGGATAAGGCACAAAACGTTTGCATTACGGCAACAGATGAGGCACTGGGGAAGTATTTTGCCCATCTTCAATCTTGCTAAAGAAGAATCCAAGCAAGAAAGCCATTTTACTAACGGTTAACATGAAGTATTCATCAGATTGTGTTTGGAGAGCAGCATATATGGCATACAGGAAGCCCTGAATGTGATCACCGGTTAAACCAAGCACTAGAGGTCTGTTAGTACTGCAACTGGTTATAGCACCGCACATGACTGCTTGTCTGCAGACAAGATAAAGAATTGTATTAAGATATTAAAAAGTAAGACTAAGAAATCAAAGTTCTTGGGAATTTTATGTCACTATCTTCACTAAGCACTGCAGGTAGGTGAATTGTTCTGCTGAAGGCGTCTATGTTGGGTGTAGGTGTGAAGGTTTTGGTAGCAGGGGTTGCTGCAGGGGTGGCCTCCATGGGAAGATGCCAGGGGCTGCCCTGCATCAGACACAGCTGCTTCCAATGGACCCACAGTGGAGCAGATAGCCACACTGCAGCCCATGGACAGCCCATGCCAGAGCAGAGGGATATTCCTAAAGGAATTGTGGTCCACGGAGTGCCCACCCAGAGCAGAGGAAAAACACAAAGGGGAAGGAACAGTAGAGACAAACAGCTATGTACTGACCATAACCTCCCACCCCACTGTGGCCCATGAAGGCAGGGTAGGGGAGCTGGGAGCAAAGTTGAGTCTGTGATAACAGGAAGGAAAGGTGTTGTTTCAACACTTGTCTGGTTTTGTTTCTCACTACCCAAATTAATTGGCAAGAAGTTCATTTTCCCCAAGCCTAGCCAGTTTTGCCCACAATGGTAACTGGGGAGTGATCTCCCGGTCTTTATCTCAACTCACGAGCTCTCTAATCCTATTTTCTTCCCCCGTCCCACCAAAGAGGGGGAGTGAGTGAGAGGGTGGGTGGGCACCCAGCTGTTAGCCAAAGTTAACCTGCCAGACTATCTCTTTCAGTGAAAAAACTACTCATGAGCCTTCTTTCAAAACTCTCCCAAGCCCTACCTTTCATATAAATTTAAAAGGAACATGCACTCATGAGCTTGAATACAAGTGCAAGCGTTGTTTGTGTATCTGCAGTTCAAAACATCTTCTAAGTCTTAGAAAATGTAAGTGCTCACCAAGACCAATCCTTACTGCCATCAAAATTATAATATGGGTTTTGTTTGTTTGTTTGGTGGGGTTTTTTCCAATGACTTTTTGGCTTGGGAGTAGTTACATAATTTCTATTAGAAAAACAAAAATTGCCTTATTTCAATAGGACAATCTTAATGATGCTCTAAAGAGGCCAGTCTGGTTTTCATCCACTTGCCATTAGCAGATAACAATCATTGCTGCTTCATCAGCTTTTCATCTACTTGTGTTGGCACAGTTTTCTACAAATGAAAATTCATCTGGGGATTTCATACTGCTCTGAGACAATTTAGCTAACTCAAATACAAGATGCACTGAAAAAATGAAGAATCTGAATTGCCTTGATTATTAATAAGACCTCACTTTTCCAGGACTGCAATTATTTACCTTTATTTAAGATAAACTAAGAGATTGTGCACCAAATGTTACTGAACCACAAAACCAGAGGAGAGTCCTGCATTTCTTCTTACAAAGTTCAGCCAGCCAAAAAGGATAAATAATGAAGTACATAGGTTTCTGCATACCCTAAACAGATCCATTAAAGCAGATTTATCTGCACCATTTCCCTTAAATTACAATCATGCCCTACTTCTGTGCTATTTCCTATGTTTTGTGAAATTATGTTACTGGTGATCTAATCTCTTGTTTGGTGGCACTGTTATAGCAAGTTATGAAATACATATTAGGCTAATATTGGAAGTCCTGGTGACTTGCGAGTCCTGCAACAAAGCCTGAATATTGCTAGATGGCTGAAGAGATTACTTACATCATTACTAAAAAAGAAAAAGAATAAACTTGATCTAATACTCCATTTCACTATTTCTATGTGTTTTCTAAAATAAAAGCATGTTCATGTAATTCAAGAGAGTGCCAAGTAATGAATAACCTAAGAAGGAAGAATACTCCTGCCTGGTGCTGTTGTTCTACCTTTTATCTCTTTCACAAGTTCCACTTTACAGAAGACAACTATAGCAGCACAGTATTTCTCTCCCAGTCCTTGTCATCTTAGGAGGTGTTTTATTCTCTATCACCATGTGCATTCTCACTGGTCCTGTCAGTAGAGCCATCTCCATCAAAACATGAATATTCAGATACACAGATCACATAGCATATCAGAATAATTCCCAGCATAAATAAGACAATTATTTAAACATACATAAGGGTTTTATTACCCTTGAGCAACCCTTAGGTTTTTCTAAACAACTAAAATTCTCAGAGGTTTTCATTCACAAGCCTGAGAAAAATAGTTTAAAGAACATGTTTTCATTAGAGTTGGAGAGATGTTTGGAGAGAGCAAAAATCTTACCTAGTACATGTTTATAGCTCTCCGACCCTAAACTTGTAAGAGCAGATATAATTTCATAAGCTTTACCCAAGTGGCACAAAAGTCAATCGGTTTGGACCACATCACACATTTATTCTTACAAAATAATCTAATTATTCTACTTTAAATTAAGTTTGCATACCTGAATTTTTACATCTCTGCAAAACAATTTCTAATACATACCACTCTGCTAAAAACATAAGCTAAGAATACAATTGACATTTTTATGTTTAAATCAGTATGAACTCCAAGAAACGTCAAGTCTTCCAAATTATTCTGAACTCAAGATTCACTATAGTCTCACAGCCTCTGTAGTTCCCAAATGGCTTTTAAAAAATTCTAACTAAACAGCATTTATCTGTTTTTAGAAAAATCTAAGTACAACTAGCTTTAAAACTCTGCATTTCCTCAATAGGGGAAAAAGATGCTTTAGAAAAACTGAAAATAAAGCATGGACATCACAGCAGCCAGCTCTGCCACATTAACAAAAGAATCCAGAGGAAAGCTTTTAATTTATTTTCTATCCAGGGGCAGCTCTGTCCAGCCAGTGGGCAAGGACAGGTTATGTGAACATTTCTTTCAGACCTTAGGTAAGAACACCAAATAGAAGGTAGCTAGGAATTTCACCATTCTTGCATTAAGATTTTTTAAAGAGCAGTGGAACCCAGTCGATGTTGGGACACAGGATTTCGCCTTCCCGGCCACTACATCCCAGTCAGGTGCACTCTCAGACTGAGGCTTCTCCCATTGCAGTTTGATGGATGCAGCTGGAGCCGTTTTTGCTTGCGGGCCCAGCCAGGAGCAAGGATGAGCTCTGAATCCAGAACAGCAGATACACACACACATACACACACACAGACCAGGATGCTGAACAAGCTGTGCCTTTACCGGCATGCACATACACAGAAAACATGCTCACATAAATCCCACAACACAGTCCCACCTTGACACTCATCTCCAGCCGAAAATGACTGAAAATCCCCAGCGAGACCTGCAGCCCCCGCATTCTCCAGCTTCACAAGGACACCACACTCTTGGAGCCTTCAAACATCTCCATGGGATTTAAGTTCATCTAATACCCATGCCCAGACCCTGAGCCCCCTTACCCTGCCACTGGCTCATATCTGGGCTATTTGCAGATGCTGGTTTCCTCCTACTTGCCAGCTGGTCCAGCTTGAAGTTCACTAGTGAGTTTTGTAAGTGAAGCTTTCATGCACATCAGGATCCCCACAGCACCTGGTGCTGGCTAGTCCAAGGCTGGCCCTCAGATCCTACAGTCCCTATGACCAATGGCCTCTTCTCCAGCTGCAGGTGCCCAGACCTCCCACTAGCACACATCCACACATGCGGATGCAGCACAGAAAGCAAGGTCACGCAGAAAATCATCAGGAAAAGTATTTAACAAGAAGCTGGGACAGACTACAGCGATGTGACACAGGGCTCAGTCAGACAAGATCACTGCTTAGATGAGATTGTCCCCTTTTATCCCCCTTTCTGTTTTTCTATGCATGTTCTTCTCACATCCACCTCAATCCTTTCCTTCCTCTGCTCCTGCCTCCTCCCAAACAACACGGCCCTACATCCCTACCTCACACTGGTTATTTCTGATAACATTCCCTGGGTCCCCTCAGCCTTGCATGGCATTACTGATACAGCACAGTGGGTCTGGCAAGATTCCCCCCAATACTCTCTTCAATTATATGTGAGGTTTGATCACCTTCCCTTTAAACATCAGTGAAATTTGTCCATCTTTCACAGCACCTATCTGTAATTTTTTTCAGCTTTGCACTCTGTTACTTGTGTTCAGCAATTTCTCATATTGCTACCAGCAGTTTCTCGTGGTCTTTTTAATCGGCGAAACCTCAGACCAGGGCCTAGACCTCTGCCTGCACAACGTAACATAATTTTATTTCAAAGACAGGAACAAAAAGAAGTGCAGAGACTCTAAAATATCATGGATTTAATACATGACAGTGCTAAAGAAATGTTTCTGTGAAACAGTTATGATGTAATTATCTACCGCAGCCAAACGTCTGGTTCCAGGTTTCATACAGCTCCAGGTCCTTCGAGGAGACACTGGGCCGCACTGTCCTGAAGGCACTCTCAAAGTCCAGAAAAGCAATAGGCCGCACTTGGTCCGGCATGATGGTTGCAATGTCCGTGGACTGAAGACTGCGAATAGGGCCCAGAGAAGCTTCTCGACAGAGCTGTGTCATGTCTGCCCCAGAAAATCCATTTGACTTCCTAACTATCAGTTCGATTTCCTCTTCACTTAGAGAGCAGTGCTCCTTTGACATTAGACGGGTGACAATCTGCTTCCTAGCTGAGGCTTCTGGAAGAGGAATGTACAGTCTCTTCACCAGTCTCCTTCGGGCAGCTTCATCAATTTCTTGGGGTCGATTTGTTGCTCCAACCACTAGAATACGATCTTCAGAAGAGGTTGTTGCCCCATCTAACTGGACCAGAAATTCAGTTTTTATTCTTCTCGATGACTCATGCTCCCCATCTCCACGCTGAGACAACAGAGAATCAATTTCATCAATGAAAATCACTGCTGGCTGCTGGCAGCGTGCCACAGTGAACAGTGCACGGACCATCTTTTCCCCCTCACCTACCCACTTGGAAGTCAGGGAAGAGGCACTGATGCTAAAAAAAGTCGCTCCAGACTGGCATGCGATGCACTTGCCTATAAGAGTCTTGCCAGTCCCAGGGGGGCCAAAGAGAAGAATTCCTCTGGGAGGACCACGTAACCCAGTGAAGATATCTGGCCTCAGCATAGGCCACACTACGATTTCTTTTATTGTGGCTTTAGCAAATTCAACTCCAGCAATGTCATCCCAGTTAATGGGAGGCCCGTGGTCCACGATCTCATGCATAATGAGTTCAACCATTTTTGGTTCTATGTTTTTCAGTCGTTCATCTACAGGCAGTGATGGATCCGTTGGTCCTCTTGCATGAGGACCTCTTGCTCCTCCATTTTCATTTCCATCTTGTTTTGGAACTGGAGGTACAAACTTGCCAAATGGGCCCCGAGATCTACCTGCACCCAGGGATTTTTTTATGCCTCCATATGATGAGACTGGTGCACGCTGGGGTAGGTTTTGGGATTTCTTTTGCTGATCCACCCACAGCTGTTCTTTTGCACTTCTAAAACCAGGAACACTGCTCTCTTCATTTCTGTTTCTATACCCTGAAAAACTACTGGTTTCTGTACTAATGGAAGCCTGACATGGAGCGAGGCTAGGAGTCACTGTGCCGCCTTCATCAGAGAGACCATAAAACGCTTTCCTTTTTCCAGAACTTGCGGACCATGCAGGAACAGCTGACTGACTGGACAGAGACAGATTTTGTCCATCGCGACAGTTACTCGACATTTTCAGAGAACTACTACTTGTTGCTTCCTTACTTCCAAATAGTGGAGTTGCCAGCAAACCTGTATGAACCTGTTCATTTAAGGAGGCCACAGAGGCGGGAAGTGTATCTGGAGTTTTGTTCACGGGAGGCACACTGCTTTGAAGAGACTTCGAAGATGCGGGATGCTCAAGAGGATCTGCACCCTGGCTTGCACATTTTGCTGAGCCAGCACAGAGCTCAGCCTCTCCAGCACTGCTGAGGACACCGAGTTTAGGAAGACCTGGAGTAGCAGAGGCACTGACCCCTTTATCAGCTAGTACACAAGCATCTGTTGGTGCCATCTGAGAGCTTTGCAAATTTTTGCCAGCCTGCATCCTCTCTTGCACACACTTTAATTCAAATACATTATCTGTTGTCAAGGCAGATTGCCACTTGTCACTGTCATTTTGCTGACACTTTGCCAAAGTCAGAATGTTTTCAGCATAGTTATTCAAGCCAGTCTCTATGTTGTCAGAGTCAATAATTGCAGAGTATTTCTCCACGTATTTTTTAAACAGGTTGGCAGCACAGACCTCAGAGATCTCAGAGTTTGCCCATGCATACTGAATACGCAGAATTTTGGCACGGTATTCATCTGCCTTCTGGCTGGGTGTGCAGGTGCCAGAGGTAATAGCAAAGTAACTTTTCTGCCAGTCGCTCAGGTGCACGGTGCTGTGGGTGGGGGTTTCCATCACTGACACTGAAACATACATAAAATACCTGCTATTATAAAATGCATTTCACAGCTATTTGCTTTGGCTGCTTTCACCCTTTCCTAAATACATATACATGAAAATATACATTATTTTAGCTGAAATAGCACAGTAGGTCTTGTAAGCTACTTTGCTAGTCTGGACACTACCATTTCCAAAAAGCATCCACTTTGTGGTGTAAAGCCATTTAGACTGAGTTTCTTTTTTCTTCATTGTTCAAAGAAAGACAAGAAGAAAGGGGGAAAAAAAAGTAAAAAAAAGAAAGTTTGCTTCTAACCAGGGGTCTCCTGGGGAGGTAAGCAGACTGCAAAGAATGGTAACAGATGGCCAAACAAAAATTGTCCTTGTTAAATGAAATCACCAGTGCTTTCACTCTTATTTGACAGAATATGGCACATTGCAGAGGAAGGCAGACTATATCTCACTGTCAGAAGGATGAAATTTATTGCAGTGATGGTAATAAAAATGAAACAATTAAGCTAATAAATAAAACTATATGCAAAGCCCCCAAGGGGAGGTAAAAGTGGAACGAATAAGCCTGAATGTAGTAAACTTTCACAGTAGGAAAATATTTACAGATTCACATGTTCAAACCCATTTATTTAGAACAATGCTAAAATGGGCCCATTTCACATTTTAGAGAAACAACGCTCCTGTATGTTTAAAGCGATGCTTGTTTCTCAGTTTAAGAAAGCAGAATTTAAATTCCTCCAGTGATTTTTTACTTTAAAAAAATAAGAAATATAACATTTGGCTAGAAAGGCACATTTTGCTAGACTCAAAACGGTATATTTATGTTTACAATGTATTTTCAAATCAGTCTTTCTCTGCAATGTCTCCTGTGCAGAGGTATTTCTGGTAATATAAAAAATCCATTATTTCAGAAGAGACACAGGCACAAGCAAAATTGTAAGAAACCTACCACTGCCTCAACAGGGTTTGCAGAAAGCTCCTAGAAATCCTGATCTTCTCATTTGTCCATAAGGGACATAAGTCTAATATATGATATAACTGAAATATTTAAAATTTGAATTTTTCTTTTTTTAAGTTCAATATGTACCAGGATGTTCAGCCAGAGAACACTTAAAACACTGTTAAAGTAGATGCCCATGTGTTATGCACACCTTCCAACAGAACATGAGTTAACTTGCAATCTGCTTCTGAATCAGCTACAGACTATGTCCGAGTGCCAATTAAGATACAGGTGTAATGTACGTGCAAAACTGGGGAGACGGAGCTGAAGGTGTGGGGGTTCCTCTCTATTTACTTTCAAAATGCATTGCATCAGTGTTAGACAACAGAAAGCACAATATGATTATGGCAGGAGGGGTTACATGCACAATAAACAATAAGGAGATACATTTTTAAATTATTTTTTGGACTTCAGACCAACTTCGTAGAGTTGTTTAGAGAAGTCAAAATATCTTTTACCTGCAAATTCAGTGCCTTTACATGGGAAATAAAAAAAAAAACACCCACAAAAATATTTTCTCTGAAAAGTTACTGTTGACTTTTGTACTGTAACAAGTGTAACTTCTGCCAACTGAATGAGGTGCAAATTCCCACCATAATCCATCTGCAGTGGAGCAACAGGTAAGCAGGAGATGGAAGGCCACAGCCGTTTCTTTCTTTTCTCTCACAGTCACTACTAAACATGCTGTCACTGTGAACAAAACTTTTGTAACTGCTCAATCAAAAACATCTTATGAAACATAAAAGCTAAGTTCAGAAAAAGTTTAGTGACATATTTCCATAGATTTACATAACTGAACAAAATCTCAAGTTTGCCATCACTTCCTAAAGACTTAGTAATCATCTTCACAGCTCTGAGGGAAGGTCATCATAACTGAACAGCACTAGCTAGTTTAAAATTTCAATTTGATTTTTCTTCTTAATTATCTTCTAATATTACATCCGCTCCTTATTCTAATTCCTATTAGTTGTCCTCATAGTCATATAATGTTTTTCCCCAAGAGCTAGCCATATGCATACACAGTCAGTCCATCCTTCTTCAACAGCCAAGCTGTTCCCAGATGTCACAGGCATCATACTTTCACGTACGTGTCTATGTAAGTCGGGGGTTTATCAAAGCACTGACAACAATGAGTTTCTGGTACGCAAGCGTTCAGCCTCAGCAGAGGGGTAAGGGAACACCTGACGCGCGTGCTGGATGGCGCTATATACAGGGCCGTACACGGGTTACAAAACCCGAAACGTGGCACGCCAGCTGCCCAGGCAAGGCTTAGTCCTCCCCGCCGCAGCGGAGCACGGCCAGGCCCATCCTGCCCAGCCGGTAAGGGAGGCCGCCCCCAGCCCGGGAGCCCTCAGCGGCACAGCTTCGAGACCCCTCCCCACAGCGGGGACCGGGGAAGCCGAACCCAGAGGGCTCCCCAGCGGCCTTCGTCCCTCCACACCAGGGCGAAGGCACCCCCCCCCCACCTCGGAACGGGCCAGGCCGGGCGGACTCAGCCGCAGGAGCGCAGCGGGGGCCCTCGCGCCTGAGGGGAAGGGACGCAACGGCCGCCAACCGCCTCCAACGGCCGGGGCCCCGCGCGCCTCTCGGCGTCGGAGGTGGGGGGAGAGCGGGGGCACGAGGAGATGGAGGCACCCGCCGGGCGGGCGGAGGGCAGCGGAGGTCCCACAGAGCGGCTGCTGCGCAACCTCCCCTCCCTCCTCTCCCTCCTCCCCCCCTCCACCGAGCGCGCGTGCACACCCACCAGCCGCGGCGACCGCCGACAGCCGCCTCTGCGGATCCTGCGCCCGCTCTGCCCCAGGCCCCGCCCCGCCCACCAATCGGATAACAGGGTTCTGGGAGGAGCAGCCAATCAGAAATCGGAAGGGTGGGCCTAGTGGAAGGTGGGAAGGTTCGCCGCGCCGACGTCACACGCTCCGACTTACCGGGGCTCTGGAAGGGACGGAGAGCGAGAGGGCCGGCGGGCGGGGTTCGCACTCGGGCCTTCCTGCTCCCTATTGGCTGCGCCTGCCGCGCACGCCGTCCTATAGACGCGGGATCCGTCCCTGGGAGGCAGGCCGCCGGGCGCGGGCAGGGTGGTGTGCCGTTGGGCTCTTCGCGCACTGCCGGCGGCCCCGGCCCGTCGCCTCCCGAGCTGACGGTCCGCGTGCTGAGTTTTCGGTTACCGCTGCTTGCCCGGAAGGGTTCTCGCACCTTGACGTGGCTGCACGCGCCTCGGCAAAGCTTTCATGCTGACGGTTTGGTTCTTCAGCTGGGAGCCGCAGCAGTCCCGAAGGAAGGGGGTGGAGAACCGGGAAGACAGTGTTGGGTGTATCACCCGTCCCGGCCGTTCCCGGGAGCAGCAGAGAACGGGGGCGGGGAGGTGCGCGGTTGGGGTGGGGCAGAGCCGCGTGCCCGGGCGGCTGCGGGGCAGGGGTGCCGCGGCTCCCCCCGGGTCCAGCCCGGTGGCTGCCCGAAATGGCCAGGCAGCTGCCCTCCGTCGCCGTACCCCGCTGTGCGCTTCTCTCCCTTGGTTGGAAGGCGCCTCTGGGTGCTCTTCATTCAGTTTGGAGAAGGCCCGGCAAGCGCAGCCCTGGGCTCTCAGCCAGGGCCCTGGCCCAGGCGGCCGCCCCAGGAGCCGTGCCCGGGCACCAGCCCAGGGAGCGCTGGGGCTGAGGGGATGTGCAGGACAGGCTGAGCACAGGTGAATTGCCTTGTGGTGTTGCACAGTTGCAGCCACCGGTGCCAGAGTGGCACTGCACAACTGCCACCCTTGGTGGTTTGGGTGGCGGCAAGGGGCACTGGTGCCCACTGCGCACGTGGCTCCTGTTCTCCACAGCTGCTGGTTTGATCTCTCCCACTGGGGCACAGGCTGCAAGGCTGCCACAGCCACCGTGGCAGGGTTAGAAGCCAATGCTGTGCAACATCCTCGGAATGGGTTTTCTTAGGAGAACAGCTCTGTTAAAGGCCTCGGCAGCAGTAGCTGGGCTCTCTGGCAGAGGGAGAAGATGAAGAGCATCATTCCTTACAGGGCAAAAGATGGTGGCCCAGGTGGGTTTACCCACTGAACTGAATCTGGTCATGGAGTCCCTAGCTGGATCACACCAACCCACATTGAAATCAGCATACCAACCTGGATGAAGATGACCTCGCTTTGCTGCAGTTACACCTCTGGTATTAATGCAGTCACTTTTGTGTGGGTGAACATTTAATTTCCCGTGAGAAACATTCCTCACAGTAACTGTCAGGTTTTTGTTACACATCAAGCTTGTTATACCATTAGTGCAGACAGCATATTAAACTGTCTACGCTACTATGCAAGCTATCATCTAAGACCAAATTGGGCTAATTTTTACATTTTGTAATGCTGCTACCATCCAGTTTCCCCCAAGGCGTGCCTGCCTGATTTCCTGTGGGCTGCACTGGGGCTGGGAGTAAGGAGCATGCAGCTGTACGCTCCCCTCAGGAAAGCGGGCTGCAGCGAGGCAGGGCTAATGAAGTGGGCTGCTGCCTTGTCCTACCTGATGGTGCCTGAGTTGCAAACCAAAGCCAAAGCTGGGCAGCTGGCTCCAGCACCAGATCCCACTGCAGGACCATACAGTACTTTACAGAAGGGTCAGCATCTACCCTGGTTATGGTCAGACATTTTCCAGACTCACGTTGCCGAGGAGGAAACTTCCCACAGGAATTGTCATTTGCAAAATAATTTGTTTGAAGAACACATTGAGGAAAAAGTCGCCGATTGTGAAAATCACGGCACTGACATAACCTGAGTGGGAAAGTTGGGCCCCTTACACCACATCTGGCATGGGTAAAATGGGAAAAGCTTGGTTAAGAGCAAAGACAGACAATAGTTGTTGTTTTGTTTCCATTTATTAACGTTGACAATTAAAACCTACATTTCTGTTCAGCAGGCTTTGGATACAGATTTTAAAGGAACTTGACAGCTCACAAATTATAATAAAAAAACACGAAATGTCTGATTATTTTTCCAATTAGTTCAGTTGGATTCTACATAAGCTGTGTAGCTATTATCCACCACCCTCATCTTCAGGGTTCTAAGTTTCATTTCTCATTTGCTCCTGTCTTTGAGCAATTCAAGCTTCTGCATGTGTCAAGGTTTAGACTGCTGTTGTAAGGCAACTGACAATGTCAGTACTACTCATCAAATTTTGTATCCTTCCAGGAGATAACAACAAAAAACCAACAACCATGAGCAGAATCTTAGATGTAAAGGCAAGAGAAAATTAGAAATGTAATAATTGCAATGCAATTCACAGTATAATATATTAGCAATACTTTCATAAACATATATTTTCAATATTTCACCATCAGTAATAAAATACATTTATAATCTGTCATTATTATTAAGAATGTAAGTATTGTACTAGCGTGCTACTAGTTAAAAAAAATTTATGGTTACTGAAAATTTACTTTTTTCCCTCCTCTAGTAGCTGCACTGTCTCCCTTGAGATGTGGATATTCTACTGAAGTACAGTTCTGAGATTTTGTAATTATTTTTAACATCAAACAGTATTAATTGGCACAGACTGTATTAGCTTTTGCACACAAGGCACAATAAATCCAGGTTCACATATTAGCTATTCATAGAGTGTTTCTCACTTACAGATACGTTGCAAAGCTACAGAACAGAAACAGCAGTTATGTTCTTTCAAAATGCTCTTCTCCACAGTTTTGTTCTTGAGTTGATAACATAGCCCAGATTTATTTTCAGATGACCTAACATTAGTAGTCTACAAAGGAATTATCACATGGGGAAAAGAGGTATGAGAGACTGAATGCTAAGAAGGCCTTCAGCAGTTATGTATTCAAATCATCCCAGAATTTCAGAAAAAGCAGAACCGTGAACTTCAGCTTTTTTATTGGGCTGGCCACAGTGAAATGTAATTCCATGGGTCTTGTTACTGCTGTTTATTAGATTTACTTACGTCACTTCTCTAAAAACAAAAATAAATTAACTTTTACTGCATTTATAATATGTTAAATCAAGGCTTATCCTAAATTCTTTGCCAAAAGGAGTTTTGGTATCTGGACAACAGCCTTTTCTAAAACTGATACCCATATGCTGAAAAAATCATAGAATCATAGAATCATTAAGGCTGGAAAAGACCTCAAGGATCATCAAGTCCGACCCACACCACCTAACTCACTAAACCATGTCCCTAAGCACCACATCTACACGTTTCTTGAACACCTCCAGGGATGGTGACTCCACCACTTCCCTGGGCAGCCTGTTCCAATGCCTGATCACTCTTTCAGTGAAGAAATTTTTTCTAATATCCAGCCTAAACCTCCCCTGGTGCAACTTGAGGCCATTTTCTCTTGTCCTATCACTTGTTACTTTAGAGAAGAGGCCAGCACCCACCTCACTGCACCCTCCTTTCAGGTAGTTGTGGAGAGTGATAAGGTCTCCTCTCAGCCTCCTCTTCTCTAGACTAAACAACCCAATTTCCAATGTTTAATTGAATGTCAGTTTTGGCACCATTTTCCCACAAATGTCTAGACGGTCCAGCTCTAGTTCTAGGCTGTTGGAAACCTTTCACCTCTTCTGGGTTTGGATGCGCATCCTGCCTGTGTCCCTGTACTATAGCAGTTTGAGGCTCACACAGCTGCGCATCATCCACCTCTGCTCTGGTTTCCATGGAAAGGATTTCCACCAAAATCCTTTTATGTTCAGTCTAGTGTTGCCTTAACTTATGCATTTCTTTTCCAATACTTATTAGTTAGATTTTAATTTCATTTAATCACATAAGCCCAAAGCAACTCCTTTTCATTTCTGTGGAATTATCCTGGATTTACTCTATGATACCTTTGATCAGAATATGATCTCTTTTGTTTTCCTGGACAGACCTGGTTATATATTTCACATACAAAATACTGGTCTGTCTCGTAGAGAAGGTGTAATTTTTCTCTGACTCCTAGATTCTAGTGTTTTTATAATGTAAAAGCTGTAGAGTTGTATCAGCGTGGACCATATTTGCTATGGATGAATTTTGTTGAACTGAATAGTGTTAGTTTAAAAAAAATATATTAGGAAGGAAACAACTGCTTTGTTCTACCAGTCTATTGTGTTGTGCTACTACAGAAAAGCTTAATTTCATGTTGATTCTGCCAAAGAGAATGATGCTATCAAAATTTCTGATACTGTAGCTGAGAGCAGTGTCTTGTGGGATGGCTCAGTCACCTGCCCAAATACCACTTGGTTTTGCCAGATTGATTTGTCATCCCTTACTTCATCTGTTACCTGTGAAATCAGTTCCTTAAAGAAATAGTAATCAGCTTTTCCATTTGGGTGGATAACATAGCCTCTGGCTAGCTTTACAGAAGGGTGGTATGCCATCGCCTCCCCTAGTTGCATAGTTTGACCTGCTGGAAATGCAGAGCTTGGTCAGTTTTTCCTAAGTGTCAGGATTCATGCATGTCCCTCCTGTACCATTTGCACCCACGCTAATATTGATCCTTCCCCAGTTTGCACCTCAGAAGTGAGGTGATGAGGAATCAGCAGAAAAATCCACCTGGTCCATAATCAGCTTCATTAATCCCTCCTGGAAGGGCAGTGGGTAGGAGCAGGCTGTGTGCCAGATTAACTGTCTTGGAGCAGTTATTTCTTTTGTTTGTATTTACATGGAAATAACTGTCTGGAATTTATGTTTTCAAAATTGTTTCTGACTTTTGTTTCACCATCCTGCCTTCAACAGGATGACATAGCAATGGTTTGTGTCAAGTACACATTATTTTACTTTCTCTAAGGGTTAATTGTTTTCCAATATTTTAATATTCTATGTGTCACTGTTAATGGAAGAAAACCACTGATGGGGGCACCACAGCATATACTGGGTGTTAGTTCACTTAATTTCTATTTTTACTGTAATTTGTTTTCTTGTTTGTTAGCTAATTTCAGAAATGAAGAGTAACATTTTTGCCATCACATTTCTTAGTACATTTTGTCAAAGATTTATTACACAATGAAGTAAGCAGAATGGTAGCCATATAAAGAAATCACAACTCTATTTCACAGAACCTAGCTTACAGATTATTTTCAAGTAAGCACTGCTTATAATAGCTTGGTTAAAAAAAATAGAATACCAGGTAGCTCATGGCTTTTGACAAAACTCTTAAGAAGGTCTTTTAAAAGGCCTCATTATGAGTGATCAAAGTGAAAACCAAGAGTCAGCATGATCCATTTGCTGAGATTTGACAAAATATCTGATTTAAAAGCAAGCCCCTTAAGAAGAAAGTAGAGAACCTGCTGTAAGGATGGTTAGCATTTATTTCGTGCTCACTCCCCCCTGATCTGGCTGTGTAGTGAAGGAAGTCTTGAAGTCCTGACTTCATTTACAAAATTACTGCAGCAAGCATGTTATGACATGATAATGCCCCAAATCATGACAACAGCATTTGTGAGTGCCTGTTCAGATAGGGCCTGAACAGTGTTTTGAACAGGTTACTGAACTTCCCCCAACTTGGATTCTTTCTGCAGTCAGAGTAATGTTAAATTAATTGGTTCTAAGACCTTACAGTTTCATCTGTGAAGAAAGGAGTGGATGTGCTAGAGGTTAATGGGGACAATGGAGGAACCACTAATCCTTCTATTTCCATTGCCTGGTTCAATAAATGCTCTTGATTACAAACTGTAAGAAAGGACAGCTCAAGCCCCCATGGCTACGTGCATCCTGGAAACAGGCAAAATGAAACTACAGTACAGAGAAGGAATGAGTAAGGTTGCAACACAACTTGCTGGCAAGGATTCTGCTACTGCAGCTGGGCTATATAACAACAGGTTTTGTATTTTTTTCCTTCATAATTTGTCTTTCCCACCTGCCCCTAAAATAAAACTTGGCAACACAGAGAAAGCCAGTTAATTACCTCCTCCCCACTGCTACTCAGTGCTGTTACTGCTGGTGGTGGTTTTGCTCCCATGTTTTCAGAAGATCAGTTGCCAGCTGTGAGATGTGCTGCCAAGCAAACTTGACGTGGGTGGATTCCACTGTGCGGGAACAAATAGCAAAACGTAGCACGAACTTCTCTCGTAGGTGGCACGGGACCAGATGAATCTTCTTGGCCTCATTTATGCTTTTAAGAAGCGCCTTATTTAGTTCATTTGAGCCCTGAAAACATTGTAATTCAACAGATATGATGATGAATGTCAGAAGCAAGTTTGGAATATGTAAATCCCATTAAGCAGCCAAGCCCAAGTACCACCAGTAACACACAGCCACTTTCTTACCTCTCAGTGCTTTGCTATCAAAGGATTACAAAAAGATGACGGCACAAGAGGTAATTTTTCAGCCACAAAGAATGTATAGATTAACTGTCTTTTAAAACCAGTGTTCACACTGGGGCATTTGTGATAGCTGACTGCTTTTTTTGTGACCTAAGGTTATTAGCTGTCTAGCTTCACGCAAAAGCATTCATTATGGCATCCATTTCATTATACTTTTCGTAGATCTAATCAAACAAATGTGGGAGGAAGTTTTGCAGTGAACTATACTAACATTTGTAAAACAAACTTTCTAGTCTTCACTGAAGCATGGCTGCTGTGAGAGAGTCTTTTGAATATGAACATTGAAATCTTACCCTTAATTAATAACTAGTTAAGGTAACATATCCCTGGCATAAATATGTTTCATACTATCAATAGAAACCCTAAAAAAATATTTGCCTCAAGTTCTATAGGAAATGTCCTACAGAGTGGGGTTTTTGAGGGGGATTTTAGAAATGTGGTAAACTGACCCTCCCACTGGAAGTAAACAGTCTTCTGCATTCTGGGAAACAAAGATATAAATGTTAAATATTTTGCAGAATTTCAGAGGGACTCTGCAACCATACAGTACTGAATTTTATCTCCTTCTAGTATACTTCATTCTCCTTTTCTTCAAATAGTGAATGTGAGAATTTCCCTTTGAGCAGATGTATGCTTTTAATATCAAATCTAAAAAGAAATAGGGCTGCACAGAGGAGTACTGGTTCTTCTGTAGGTTCAGCTAATATTGAATCAGTGGTTTTCCTAGTTCATGTCCGTCAGCATTTGAGAATAAAATGAAAGATGTCATCAGGTTTTCAAAAGCAGTAGTAAATCCCTTTAAATGAAAACAATGAAAGGAGGGATCACAAGAATCTTAAGATTTTTGTCCGATTTAGAAACAGTGGATGAAGTGCTGGCTGCATATCTTTGACAGTCTTTGTACCCAAATTAAAGGAACATATCTGTTTAACTTTTATGTCAGCAGACTGCAAGATGGCTTCAGCTTTGCTGGGGAGTTTGCTGCAACAGCTTAGGATGTACCATGTTGATCTTGAGAGCTATAATTTTATTATTTGGGGAAGTATCTTAGCTACCATATAGCCTTTACTCTTTTGGTTACAGTGCTGGTAACACAGAATTGCAGGAGATGCTAGGAGCGTCCTTGCTCTTGCCACTGTGGTGCCTTACTGAACACTGACTGCAGTAAAAGAGTCACAAATGGACAAATCCATCGGTTCAGCAGCAGTTTTGTTACTGTAGCACCATAGGTCTTCTTGAAAACATCCGTATCAGAAAACCTGTGCAGTTGTGACTTGCCTGCTTACCCTTTTCCATACTAAAACAAAGCATAAGGGAGACACAGTTTTCCATTGGCACTGAGGATAAATGTATTATTCTCATGTTTTTTGGATCATATTAGAGTTAGAGCTGAACCCAAGTCAAAAGCTTGTTCTGACTTAGCACAAGTTGTTAGGGAATTTGGATAAGAGCCTGAAATTCATGGCTTAGCCTTAGTTTTCTAGGAGATATTTATGCAACTTGAATGCTCCTAACTAAGAAAAGGACCAACACTGGTGTTTTGCAAGTCCCTACCCATTATGGGTCAGTCACTGGTGACAATGATATACTGCTTTCTTATCAATAAAATGATGATCCTTGCTTTTAATATGAAAGGCACAGAACTAACTTTCAGGCAATACAAGCGGTGATATGATGATAAGTTAATGCCCTTGCCAGGGGTGAGGGGAGGAGGGAGAAAGATGTATATATCTTTCTTCTGCTCTACTCTCACAGCCGCACCTAGGGGCTGCTGTGACACTCAGGTGTCACATCAAATTGACATTAGTAGTGACTAATCCTCTCCCAGAGCTTTGGGAAGCCAGCTCGGATTGAGTC
>VZTO01010182.1:0-24527 GCA_013400615.1 Syrrhaptes paradoxus
ACGTGCCATACGACTTTGATTTTCCTTGAAGAACCTTCCCAAAGTGGGTCTTGGGAGTCCCTCGCTGTGTAACAAATGGCTTCTGGTTGTAGGAGAGAATCTCCCATGTTTCATGGAGAAGTAAGAGAAAGTCCAGCTTGGAAACAGTGTTGAGAAGGTCCAACACGGTGCCAGCTGTCTTGGGGCAGCCTGCCTTTGTTGGAAGGGATGTAGAGCTTTGTGTGCCGTGGGATGCTCTGGTGCATCTCCTGCTAGCCTCAACTGTGAGCTTTTTGGAGTGACAAGGACATGCTTGAGTCAAAGGGACCAGATAGAACAGCTTCAAGTACTGCTATTGGAGAAAAAAAAAAAGGAAAAGAGGAAAAGAGGAGGAGGAGGGGCAAAGGAGGAGGAGGAGGGGCAAAGGAGGAGGAGGAGGGAGAAACTCTTTTCTTTGGAAGAAGCTGTTTGAAGAGGAGAGCAGCCTCTCAGCCAAATGTTGTTTTTTCTTGGCTGGGTCATGGTGATTGGGTTGATTGGTGAACTTAATCTCCCAGTGATGACTTTGAAATGGTTTCCTTGTGCTCGGTTATAGTAAAGCAAGGTGCTTGGTGTGGAAATATCCGTTATCAATGAGAAAAATCAAAAGGGGATTTGTTAGGGTGAAACAAGTTCATCAGAGATACCACCCTGCGTGTGTATAGATAGATATGTGTGTGTATGTATTTTTACAATAAGATTTACTCAATAAGATTACACCATTAACTCGGGCATTTTACAGTGCTCTCGTTCTGTGTGCTTCCATGATCCATCATTTCCCTGCCAGCATGCTGTAGCGGCTGTTAGATTTTACTACACCAAACACTGTAAAAGGGCATTAGAGCAGTTAAATTTGGAGTCTTGCTTTCATAAGGAAAAAAGAAAATGCTGAATTAGGCAATGGAAAAGGCAACCACAGCGATACTGTAATCTTGCATAAATTATCAGAAGCGTCAGAGGCGAGCAATTTTATGTATTGTTAGAGTTCAATTAATTATTCCAGATTAATCGATGTTTAAAAGAACCAAAGTCTGGTCTTTTTCTGGCTTAATGCACTACAGTATTTACTTTCAGTATGGCAGTTGTATTATTATTATTTTTTTTCCTGTGATGTAGAAATGCTTTAATTATATCCCCCCTATCCCTGGGGGTAATTCACTAATTTTCCTAAATAAATCTAGCCTAAATGATAACCAAACAGGGAAATATTAACTCCACAAAAAGTTGGTCTGACTCTCAATGTTGGCTTTGGAGCAAGACATTCCTGATGTCCAGGGAAAGTTGAGTCTCCACTATGAATACTTGAAAGATGAGGTGCTCTAAAGAAGCAGAGGAATTGTTTAAAAGGCTTTAAAATTGTCTAGAAATTGAGATGAAATGGTCAACATGCTGAGATCTGTGCAACTAGAATGAGTAAGTTGATTTTTTTTTTTTTTTAATAGATGGTGAAATTCTGGCCCTGTTGAAATTGTCTGTGCTTAAATTTTTATGCTTCATGGTATATACATTTTAAGCCCTAAGGTTTGCCCTGACTCATATACTGGGGTTGGAATGTCATGACATGTCACAGGTTTGTATCTCTCTTCATGTATATAGGTAGGTATAGGCATGTATAGAAGCAAGCAGGGGAATTTTTTGAACAATTAACATTCTGTTAATCTGACAGAATTCATTACATTTATTTAATTTCTGAGTTAGGGATCAAACTACAGATAAATTCCACTATGGAAAATTAAATTATAAACTTTTCAGAAGTGGAACGGTGGGACTTGTTTTTACATAAATAATTTCTTGACAGTTGGATTGTTTTCTTGGTGTCAGGCTTTGTAAAGGGTAAGTAGGAAATCACAAGACAAGAAAAGGTCTCTGCCAGCTTACAAAAAATGTTTTGCCCTTCTAGCATGCTTTCTCCACGTGCTTAAAATAAAATTGCAGTGCTTTGGTATGGCGTGCTTCGTTCAGGAGGGACCACCTTGCAGAAGGTCTTGGAGTACTTCCCTGCCTCTTCCTCTTTATCAGAAGGAGGAATGACACAGCTGAGGGATGCCTGGAAAAGAAAAATGCAGATTAAAGAGGATGATCAGGACTGTTATTGGTGAGGTGTAATTAAATATTTAGTATTTAAAACATGTCTGATGTTTGCTTATGCCCTGGTTGCAGCTGGGACAGAGTTCACTTTCTTCACAGTAGTTGGCGTGAGGCTGTGTTTGGATTTGTGCTGAGGAGAAGCTGATCACACACTGATGGTTAGAGCTGCTGTTGGGACAGTCAGGGACTTTCCAGCTTCTCTGCTGGAATATATAAAATACACAAATAAGTGATACGCAGTGATACTGCTCACTATTCAATGACCAAGGCTCAGCCGATTCCTAGATAACAATCCGGGAGCAGGGAGAGTCCTGAAACCACAATCCCAGAAGAGCGATAAGAGCCTGAGTGTTCAAGAGATCAAGATAATACTGAGAGAGGGGTGACCCAGAGGGAGACAACCCAAAGCAAGAGAGACAAGTTCAGGACAGAGCTTCATGTCTATCCTGGCCATGCCGTGCATGTTATGGAATAGACCATTGGCCAGTTAGGGCCTCAATCCTAAACCAAAGATCAAATCCTGGGCTGGGAACTGGGGCTGTGCTCCCTCCCAGCTTCTCCTGCCCCTGCAGACACTGGCCCAGCAGAGAAGCTGGAAAGTCCTTGAGTATCCTGGCAGCAACTCTAACCATCAGTGTGTGATCAGCTTCTTCTCAGCACAAATCCAAACACAGCCTCTCACTAGCTCCTGCGAATAAAGTTCGTAGAATCATAGAATGGTTTGGGTTGGAAACGACCTTAAAGATCATCCAGTTCCAACCCCCCTGCCATGGGCAGGGACACCTCCCACTAGCCCAGGTTGCTCAAAGCCTCATCCAGCTTGGCCTTGAACCCCTCCAGGGATGGGGCATCCACAGCTTCTCTGGGCAACCTGTTCCAGTGCCTCACCATCCTCACAGTGAAAAACTTCTTCCTAATGTCTAGTCTAAAACTATTAACTACTAAAGTTAACTCCATCCCAGCTGAAACCAGGACACGAAGTCAATCCCAGCTGATGAAAACATCCAGTTCCTGTCTAGCTATGAATAGGTTCTTGTCAACAAGACTGGTGTAGAACTGTCACTTTGCAGTCGCGTCTTCAAGGACTTTGGAAATGACAAAAATGCCAGAGATGCTGAACCAAAGCCCTTTTATTGGTCTTTCCTGAAGATAATGAAAGTAGCCCTAAGTTTTTCAGCATTAGGAGTTGATTTTGGAGCACCATTAATTGGAAAAAGGAAAAAAAATGGAAGAAGAAATTGCCCTTGCAAGTGATGGTGGTACTGTGTTCTCTGATGTCAATGTAAGGACCAAAGCAGGAGTAAATCCAATATGTTATTTCACTGCTTGAGAGGACCTTTAATCTAACTGGTAGGTCTAAGTTAACCCAGACCCCAGGAAATGAAGATTTTTTTTTTTTTTTTTTTAGGCACTCAATCTTATATTCACAAAAATGAGGATTCTGCTTAGCACTATTACCTCGCAGTAGCCCTGCTATGGCTAGGGCTTGCTTTATTTTGCTTGTGCTGTTGTTCTATGCCATTATTCATGCGGCGCCAAGGCTGTAAATTGCCCTTTACAGTCAGGAGAATGTGCCAACCGATTAATAGAACTGGTATCCTGAAGAGCTGGTGATGGAAGGAGTCTAGGAAAAGAACGATGCAGAAGAAATTTTGGTTAATGAGCAACTAGGTTGGCTTGTGGACAGGTGGGGTTTGCTGTGATGTGCTTCTAAAGATTGTATTTTAGGTAAGGTAATTAAAGATTGTATTCTAAAGATTGTATTTAAGGTATAAGATCTTATAAAGAGAATAAGGGCAGCATCTGTGCCTTGTAACAAGCAGTGTGTCTCCAAGCTTTGAGCTGGTGATCTGTCAAATAGCCTTGTGAATGAGTGGAAAGCATACCTGTGTCTGGATTGCAGAGTTTAGTGAGGACTTGTCTTTATCTTCATTTATAAAATGTACTTAACCTGAGTGGAGGATGAAAGTATTCAAAACTGCATCAGGGCTGAATGCTTTTTCATGTGGTTTTGCTGCCTCCTTGCGATGTGTGGTTGATGCAGACATAGCCTTCATCATCCTGCAGGACAGCCTTTAGGTGCGGAGAGAAATCGCCCGCTGCTGACTGGTTGGAGTCTTTCTGTTTACTGGGAAAAGCTGGGAAGGGCGATGGATTCTGTGTCATTCCCCAGAGAGGTTTGTGCATGGTTTAGTGGGAAAGGGAAAAGAGGGAAAGGGAATTGAGAGTGTGTTAAGTAAACGCATCCTGTGTTCTGGAAACTTCTTTTTCTTACTCCTGGATCCATGTGGGGCCACCGAAAAGCTGCCTTGCTTTTTCTTGGATTTGCAAATGTGATGGGTTTACCCTTGGCTAGGAGCCAACTCCACACAACCTGTTCATTCACCCTCCCCTGTGCCATGGATGGGGGAGACAATTAAAGGGGGAAAGGGAAAAAAGACTTATGGGTTGAGATAAGAACAATTTAATAACTCAACTACAGTAATGTTGAAAATAATAATAGTAATATATACAAATACACAAATGAGTGATGCACAGTGATACTCTCACCACCCCACGGACAAGGATCAGCCTGTTCCTGGCTAATGATACGGGAGTAGGGAGAGTCCCAAAACCACAATCCTGGAACTGAGATAAGAGCCCGAGAGTCCCAGACCTAGAGCTGACTGAGGGAGGGAGATGACCCAGCGAGAGGGACCACGCAGAGAGAGCTGACCCCGAAAAAGAGAGTGAGCTTCCAGAGAGCTATATACTGGGCATTATATGTATGTTATAGAATAGACCACTGGCCACTTTGGGTCTCAATCCCAAACCTAGGATTGAATCCTGGGCTAGTAATTGAGGCTGTGCTCCCTTCCAGCTTCTCCTGCCCCTGCAGAGAAGCCAAAGCAACCTTGGCTGTCCTGGTAACAACTCAAAACATCACTGTTATCACCTTTCTTCTCAGCACAAATCTGAAACACAGCCTCTTTCTAGCTACTATGAAGAAAGTTAACTCTGTCTCAGCTTAACTCAGAACAGCAAGACTGTTGTGGCTTATGCTGATGGCTTGTGGCATGTCTGTCCCCACCTGCTGCTTCCCAAGTGTCCTCCCGTGCTGTTGCCTGTTGTTTGGAAGGAGTTCTGACCTCTGAGATGCTGTAGATGCCTCTCTGGGATGCAGGCTGGTTCTCGCTAAACCCTGGTACATCATGAGCTCATGGGGATCCTTCCCCTTGCTGCTGCCTGCAGATGTTGCTGAGATCAGCAATTAAAAACATCTCTCTGCACAAGCAGATAGGGCTTTGCAATTTCTTACCAGAGCTCGGGAAGCATCTACTTTACAGGGTTTTAATTTTTCTTCCTAGCACATCCATCCCCTTCCCAGCAAATTTTAGGATTGTCGAGGATGTGTGCTGCAGAGGACAGGGCAGAGTGGTATGTGAACAAACACATATATTAAAAAATTAAAAAACCAGGATGTACAATGCCAGTAAAGCGATCTCTGCTCCTGATCAATTCCTCCTGGCATACCAGGGGGCTGCCCAGCCCCGGTGACTCTCCCACTGTTACCACTTTCCTTCTGGGGCCTAGCAGGGTGTGGGTGACATGCTATTGTCTGGAGGGGAAAACAGCTTTGTTGAAAAGCATCCTAAACTTGATATCCTTGTTTATCTCTTCACAGTCCCTGCCTGGCCCCTCTAGATTGCGCCTGCAATTCCCTATGGCTGCTGCGCTGCCGGAATAATGCTGAGAGTGAATGTGTCTACACAGGGAGTTATTCCTTTTCAGGGTTGGAGCATCCTTATGGTGAATGGACCATGACTCTGGAAACAGACCCAGGACTTGAAGCTGGCTCGGGGAGGCTGGTCCTGGAGGTGTCTGTGGCTTCTGCAATGCTCGAGAGCTTGAGGGATATTTATTTTGGAGCAGTTAGACTTGCATAGGGAAACTTTCAGGCCTGTCTAAGCTGGGGGAGGCAGCGTGTTGGCTTTCTAATAAGGATAAAAACTCCTTGCTGTGCTGAAAAGATCTCGTACATGGTTAGAAAAGATGCTCTGACTGACAGCTCCGAGGCTATTACAGGACAGTGAAAACTCCTCTCTATTAGTGCCGCAAACCTCTGCAAAATGGTTTGTTTCTCCCGGCTGCTCTCGGCATTGCTTACGTTCCTCAAGCTGGCAGTGGCAAAGCCGTGCCCCGCTGCTGGGTCGTTAAGTGTCTTAACTTGAAGATATTCTTGAATGAAACCCTCTGAATTCCCACCTGAACACTGTTGTAGCGATATAAAGCCCAGTAATAAAATGTAATGAAGAACAGCAGCGTGAAATCAAGATGTTAAACCTCTGCTGGTGACAGGCAGTAAATCTGCAGCCTGGGGTTTCCCTTTGCTTTTTTAATATAAATTAAAGTGGGCAGCTCATTTTATCGCTTCTTGTCTCACAGGCTCTTAAGCGGAGCTGTGCTCGGTGCTGGGTAAGTGGGACTTTTTCTGTTCCCTTTCTTCCACAGTGTATCTTGCAACTTTGGTCTCCTGCTTTAGTGATTTTTTTCAATCTAGGGACTTTTTGGCTTTCAGAAGAGTTGCTCTTTGGCTCCTGAGTGTTTTAAATTATTTGGTGCGTGGGATTTTTCTTGTTGCTGCATCCAAACTAAGCTGCAAGTTTATTTTCACAGCAACGAATGGTGTTGAATCTACTTTGCTCTGTGTGACCCCTTGCTCTTAAACTCTTTTACCTCAACATCTGTGCTTAGCAACAGTGGTTGGAAAATGTGGATATGCAACTTAATTTCTTTTTTCAGAGTAGTTCAAATCTGTTATTTTTAATTTTTTTTGGAATTTCTTAATATGGTCCCAGATTTTTCAGGTTTTATGTGGTAGGAAGCATGGGTTCAAATAAGTTTTTCTTTGATACATGCTGTGTCTTCATGGTTCCCAGACACTTTTACCTTTAAACTACAGGGACGTTTTTCTCTTTATGACATTTCCCTTCATGGATATTCAGTATCGATCCACTTTCTTTTACACGTCAGTAGCTCCGTGTGCCGATCATGCTGCCAAAAGGCTGGTTCGCACTAAGTAATGCAGGAGAGAACTTTGCTTTTCCCATTCCATCCTCTTACAAAAAAAAAAAACCAAAAAACAAACCTGGACATCACACTGGCCACTTTGTGTCTGCTGACGCTTCCTTTGTCCTGTCCTCTCTCCTTGACGATATTCATGTACATCCCAGGCTGCTTGGCTGCCTAATGCTTTGCTTTTTTCTCTTTGAAATATTCATGTGAGCAGAGTGGCTTGGGTTGCTTAATGGAGCAGCGTGGTCTTTCCAATCCAAAGCAGAAGTGGACTTGTTGTCAATAGCTTTTAAAAACTTTTCACTAATCTTGCTGATAGCCTGTCAGATTGACATATTTCCCTTCTTTTCAAGTTTAAATGAATTCTAGTGCAAGAACGGTTGCTGCGTACGAACGTGGCCTCGATGTGCTGTGCTGGGAGAAGGACAGCGCCCGTAAAGGAGAGGAAGCTCTCGATCCCTGACTAGAAAAGGAGATTTTTTTGTTATCAAGAGGATTGCTGCCATGCCTGGAGGAGTTTTGGTGCTTTACCTGTAAAATCCTGAACAAGAAAGTAAGCAAGGTAGTAAAAAAATTATGCAGAGGAGGATAAAGCAGAGTTAAATGAATATTACGTATATCTGCAGCCACGTGGTTTAACGAACCCTTGATTGAAGAGGGGAATGAGCTCTGGGTTGTCTTGTATTGTGTAAAATCCCTGGAGAAAAATAACTCATCCTTCTCAGGAGAGGATTTTCCCTTTACTTTCTCCCATCTTTTATTCCTGTGAGGTCTCAGGATGATGTCCATGCTGACAGCTTGTCGTTCCAGTGATGTCTCTGTGCAGTGCAAATGAGATGAAATATTTTTAGGGCTTTTAAGTGCTTTGGTGGCATGAGGAATCACATCCATCTCTCATTTCCATTCAGATTTACAGTTCTCTGCATCTCTTTCAGGAAACTGAGGGTCTTCTGTACCTTGCTCCCTCTTTAGGGGTAAAAACCTTCATCTTTTCCTCCTGTCACTGGAGAACTGACTAAAGATTGAAGGAGTTGAATGCTGACCTTCCTTCTGCGGCTTGAGGGCTCACAAAAGTTCTCTCCAGCTTGTTTTGTTGTCTCCACTCACCATTGACCCATACATTGTACCAGTAAAGGATTTAACTCTCCTGGATTTGTCTGGAGAGGGAGAATAGTAATGCTTTGGCAAAAAAAATAGTAAAAAAAGGGTAGGATGGACCTTGGACACTGTCTCATTTCTCCCTGCTCAAGGCACAGCCACCGATCTGCTGGAGCAGGTCCAGAGAAGGGCAATGAAGCTGGTGAAAGGTCTGGAGCATGGGTCTTACGAGGAGTGGCTGGTCTNGGAACAGGCTGCCCAGGGAAGTGGTGGAGTCACCATCCCTGGAGGGGGTCAAGAAATGTGCAGATGTGGTGCTTAGGGACATGGTTTAGTGAGTTAGGTGCTGTTGGGTTGACAGTTGGACTTGATGATCCTTGAGGTCTTTTCCAACCTTAATGATGCTATGATCTACATCATTCCTGGCTGGTGGACATCTAACCCTGCTTTAAAGACCTTTAGTGATGGATGTACCACATCTTCTCTGGTTTAACTTACTCTATTTTTTCTCTGTCTGCCACCGATGCTTCTTGAGCTGAGCGGAGGTGAAGGATTACAACTGTTTGTTTATCCCACTCTGAAATTTGCCTTTGTGTAGCTGCATGACCTTGGCAGAGGATGAACGAATGCTGAACAACATAGTGACAGAGGATTTTCACTTCCTTTGTAGTTTGTTAGCACTTCCTATGCAGCTCTTGTGGCAAGGGAGAACTTTTGGGAATAATTTGGCGCTGGTGGTGGTGGCAAGGACTGAGGACACACCAGGTTTTAGATCTTCAGCTTCCAAAAAGTTAGAGAAAGGATGGGGAAAGGTGAAGTTAGAGGGATTAATGGATTAATGCTAATAGGTGTTTGGTGTTTTATTCTCCAGTTTATTTGTTTTAACTTGATCTAAGCCTGGCTTTAATCCACTGGTTTGCTGGGGGCCATCTCCTGTGCTTCTGGGCTACGGAATTGCTGCAGTGTCAGGACTGTTTAATGTGTGTGTGACTGGTCGTGCCTGGGATGTCAAAGACCAAATTGATTTTTTCAGCTTTGGGAAAGGATTTCTCCTCCACTTGCTGGTCAGGTAGTGGGAAGAGGAAGCCATCTGCAGGCTGGAGTGCTCGGACCTGCGCTGGGAAGATGTAACATCCTCTTCCTCTGCTGTATCCCATCACATGGGATGTCTCTGTGGGTGAGGAAGAATGCATCTCTGTGACTTGTCCTTCTGCTGAGCGTGCTGCGTATGTTCCTCTTGGTGACAAAATGACCAAATCTCTTTTATTCTTTAAAGTCATCAGCTCCTGCTTCTCAGAAAGGATAAACGTTAGGCACTGCATGGAGCTGATGAGCTTAGAAGAAAGGATGCTGAAGGAAGAATCATCTCTTTTTATCAGACAGGACTACTTCAGTCAGGACCAAAGTTTGTCCCTAACTTTGGGCAAACCATGTAATCTTGCTGCTTTATTTTTTTTCCCTCTTTGGGGAGGTATTAATAATACCTTTACAGTAGAATTTGGGCTCTATTCAATATTCATAATTTACTTGGAGGTGCTCTAGAATATCACTTGGGTTATTTAAGAGTAAAATAACATGCTGAAGGAATGTCAGACATTTTTCAGGGAATGTTTTTCTTTCTTACAGCTCTGCCAACTGGTCTGCTCCCACTGCATTCAGGTCACTGGTAGGATGAGGGCTGGAATTCTGACTCTCCTGCTATTAAAATAACCCGTAGATTTAGGAGATCGTGCTTGACACATGGCCTGAAGAGCATAATTTGATGTGGCAGCTGAGTGAAAAATGCTGGATGTGATTTTTATTTTCAGTGCATGCAGATGCATGATTTTTTTTTTTAAGGAAAAAACCCAAAACAGCAAACCACACATAAACCACAAAGAAAAAAACCCCACCAAACCAAGCCCCCCTTGCCCCAAATCAACAACAAAACTTTTTTTTTTTAAATCAGCTGAGGTCAAATGGGGATTCAGACAAGACACAAGAAGAGAGAGGGGATTTCTTTTCCCAGTTCTGTAATTTCTAACGACCTGACACTGGACAGAGTTTTAGAGACAACCCCACAGGCTGTGTCAGTGGGAGCTAACAGTTCCTGGCTGCTGGTGTTGCAACTAGTTTTCAAGCCACTTTTAAACCTAATTTTCAAGGACAGAAGCAGGCATTTCAATTACCTGAATAATTGGAGGGGGAGGAAAACACTTGTGTGGGGAAAGGGACATGATGGAGCAGGCTAGGAGCCAGGAGATGCTGTTATTAATATGCACTTCTGCTGATTCCCTCCATGACCTTGGGGTAAATGCTTTTAATGGTGTAACTTGGTTTTCCTGCCCATGTGATAGAAAGAGCAGACTCGAGGTCTGTGAGATCTGTAGTAAAAAATAAAAAAAAACCACCTATGAAACAAATGTTGCTGATGTTCCTCGCTACAGACTTTGCATCTCAGCTGCCCAAAGAGGCTTTGCTGTCTTGATAGCTCTGAGGAATTTTGAGGCTTTATTCCATTATGTGAACATAATGCTTGATTTGACTGCTTGCTGTAGAAGTGAGGAGGTTTGGACTAGAAGACCAGAGCCAGCATGGCTGGTTGCCCATCAGCTATGTTGTGGTCCAGGTTAGTGGGCAGATCTGGATGAAAGTGGAGACTGGTGATGAGTTGTGTTCTGCAGGGCCTGGTGTTGGGACCAGTGTTATTTAATATCTTTGTTGGAGACAGGAACAGTGGGGTTGAGTGCTTCCTCAGCAAGTTTTCAATGACAACAAGATGTGTGGTGTGGGGGACATGCTGGAGGGAAGGGATGCCATCCAGAGGGACCTTGATGGGCTGGAGAGGTGGGCCAATGCAAACCTCATGAAATTCAACAAGGCTAAGTGCAAGGTCCTGTACATGCGTTGGGGCAATCCCAAGCACAAATGCAGGCTGGGTGGAGAATGGATTGAGAGCAGCCCTGAGGAGAAGGTCTTGGGGGTGTTGGTTGATAAGAAGCTCAACGTGAACTGACTGCATGCACTGGCAGCCCAGGAACCACCCATGTTCTGGGCTGCATCAAAGAGAAGCGTGGCCAGCAGGTCGAGGGAAGGGATTGTCCCCCTCTGCTCCGCTCTGCTGAGACCCCCCCTGCAGTGCTGCATCCAGCTCTGGGGTCCTCAGCACAGGACAGACACGGAGCTGTTGGAGCAGGGCCAGAGAAGGCCACGGAGATAGTGTGAGGGCTGGAGCAGCTCCTGTGCGAGGACAGGCTGAGAGAGCTGGGATTGTGCAGCCTGGAGAAGAGAAGGCTCCAGGGAGACTTTCTGGCAGAACTTCTAGGGGGCCTTCAGGAAAAATGGGGAGACCGTGTCCCAGGTTGCCCAGAGAAGCTGTGGGTGCCTTATCCCTGGAGGTGTTCAAGGCCAGGCTGGATGAGGCTTTGAGCAACTTGGGCTAGTAGAAGGTGTCCCTGCCATAGCAGGGAGTTTGGAATTTGATGATCTCTAAGGTGCCTTCCAACCCAAACCATTCTGTGATCCTATATAAAGCCTCCAGTTTTGCCTCTGACCCCTGTTCTCCAGGCTCTGGGTAGTAGCTGGCAGACCAGCATGGAGGAAGAACTTTGTGGTGAATGGGTTGAAGGCTGTGGTGATGTTCTCAGCAAGCAGAGCAGTTCTTCTTCCTAAGACCATGTGGTTACATGGTGGAGGGCAGGGTTAAGCCTTGGAGATTGGTCTTTCTGTCCCATGTGCAGGAAGGTGATGTTTTTTTTGCAGGACTGCCTGGGCAGTTCCGAGGCTGAAAAGAGATGCTGAGCCAAACTAAGCTGAGACTTGTGCAACATCAGGTTTAGTCTTTGATCCCGCAGCATTTGAACAAAACCAGCTGCTGCTGTAGGAGATACCTTTATCTTCGCTTTCTGAAGGCTGGAAGTGTCGAGTGTGCTCCAGGTAGGAGCTCCATCTTAGGTTGCCCACGGAGGTGGTAGATGCCCTGTCCCTGAAAACATTTAAGGTCAGGTTGGACGACCTGCTTGGGAACCTGATCTAATGGAAGATGCCCCTGCTTACTGCAGGGTGGTTGGACTAGGTGATCTCCATGGTCTCTTCCAACTCAAACTACTCTATGATTCTATTCTATGATTCTAGGTAGGGTGCTGTGATGTTTAGAGCCACTCTACAGCTCCTGAATAATTTACCCCACCTCTAAGGCTGGTCTGGGGTCACGCTTGTGTTCCTAGAAATGGACTTTGGTTTTGCAAAGTCTTGTCGAGAACGATCAAAGCATTGCAGGGACTTTTTTCCTGTCTACCCTGAGCACTCCTGCCCTGGGGGTTGCAGAGTTTTGTTGATTATGCAAGTTAGTAACTCAGAGAAGATAACAAGGGAAACTATTTGCAGAAAGCGCTGAGAAATGTTCAACTAATATGTGTTTTGGTTTTTTTTTTCCCCCACGTTTCAGAGTGATATGCCAGCAGCTCACACACAGTAACGCATTGGCCATGGTATTTCATTGCCTGCCTCAACGACGGGAGAGGATTGGGATGAGTAATCTTTTGTTTTAAACCTCAAATAATTGAGTTGCAATCCGAAATAGCTATAACAGCATAAAACCTGTGCGCCGGTCTCATTTAAACTTGGATTGGATCTATACAGGAGATCCAAAGCCTTAACGTGAGGATAAACAGATTATAACTGTACCTGCGTGAAATGTAGGTGCACGGCAGCTCTGAAAGCACCAGCGCTTGCAGGAATTGGGCCTGCGAGCGCTCCCTGACCTGCTTCAGTCAAAATGAGCTGGCTTAGCAAAGACATGGTATTTAAGCCATCTCAGCTAATGCGGCTTATAGCGACTGATGCCGATTAAAGGATGCTCACGTGAAGAGGAAGGTAATTTCTGGTGCAGGAAGGATGATGCTGGTGGATAGTTGGGAGCGGACTGACAGCTGTAGCTTCTTGCAGGTGGCAGAGTGAGGTCCAAAAAGATGCTAAGCCTGGTGAGCTCGGCATGTTCCTTGTCCTGAAGATAGGATTGCCGTACGTACCTACCACAAGAGAGAGCTTGAGGTTGGTTTTCTGGGTGTCGGCCGCTGCCATAGGATGTGTGTTAGTCGGAAGTAAACACAAAGCTGTGGACGTGTGTCCAGGTTCTGGCTCTGTCTGCTAAGGAGCTTAATGTTCTCCACTGGTTTTTGTACTTGGCTGATCTCAGACAAGATCAACAGATGGAAGAGGTGGTGGAGGCAGTATGTTTCTAAAGGTTTCATGGAAATCTGCTGGGAGAAGATAAGTAGCATGATTAGTACCTTGGAAAAGCAAAGAGCTGTTGCCCTTCTCCATGGGCTCTCTGATATGTGTATGTGCGGCATCAGGTCACCCGATGACCAGCCCACACGAGAGGGACCCTGCGGGTGCTTGGCATGTCTGTTGAGGTTACTCAGTGCCTGATGTTCATCAGGCTCAGGAACTCCTCTGTGCTCTTGCTCCTTCCTGGAAGCCCACTTGTTTTTTTTTTTTTTCTATAGGTCCCTCTTCTTGTAGGGTGTTGGGAAGATAAAGCAAAAAAAAGAAAAGGAGAGAAAACCAAAGGGTTTGAGTGGATGAGGGCCAAAGAAATGGGAACTGGAGGCAGAGCGCAGAGAATGGATCCGTCCATGGACTTTGAGTTAACTTGGAGAGTGGTGTAGTTTGACCCTGGCTGGCAACAAAACTCAATACCTCTTGCTCACGCTCCTCCCTCACAGGGCTGGGAGAGAGAATTAAAGGGAAAAGAGACTCATGGGTTGCGATAAGAACAATTCAAGAACTAAACAACAATAATATTGGCAATAATAATAACAATGTTAATAATAGTAATATATGCAAATGTGTGATACACAGTGATACTGCTCACCTCCTGATGACCAAGGCTCAGCCTGTTCCCAGCCAGTGATCCCAGAGCAGGGAGAGTCCTGAAACCTCAATCCCAGAATAGAGATGAGAGCTTGAGTGTCTGAGAGAATGAGTTGACTCTGTGAGAGGGGTGACCCAGAAGGAGACAACCTGGAGCAAGATAAGGAACCGGACAGAGCCTCATCTCTATACTAGGCATGTCACGCATGATATGGAATAGACCACTGGCCAGTTTGGTTCTCAATCCTAAACCTAAGGTCAAATCCTGGGCTGGGAACTGGGGCTGTGCTCCCTCCCAGCTTCTCCTGCCCCTGCAGACACTGGCCTAGCAGAGAAGCTGGAAAGTCCTTGAGTGTCCGGGCAGCAACTCTAACCATCAGTATGTGATCAGCTTCTTCTCAGCACAAATCCAAACACAGCCTCTCACTAGCTACTGTGAATAAAGTTAACTCTGTCCCAGCTGAAACCAGGACAGAGTCCAAGCTGGCCCATGGGCTCCTCACTCATCCTGCTGGGAAGGTCTTCCTCAGGATCATATTGACTTGGGTGGGAAAGAAAGGGATGAAATGTGCAGAAGGTCCTGGATGTGTTTCTGATGAGTGGTTTGGAGGTGTGTTGGTGGGATGTCCTACAGCCTGCACTGGTTGTTGTGGGGTGAGGTCTTGAGAAAAAACTCTTTGAGGCTGGAGGTGGAGGATGAGCAGGAACTTGGGACGAATGCTTGGAGTGAGTCCAGTGAGGGCTGTATCCTTGAGAAAGAAGATGTTGAGGATATCATGTACAGGTTGCCTGGAGAAGCTGTGGATGCCCCATCCCTGGAGATGTTCAAGGCCAGGTTGAATGAGGCTTTGAGCAACCTGATCTAGTGGAAGGTGTACCTGCCCATGGCAGGGGGGTTGGAGCTAGACAATCTTTAAGGTCCCTTCCCACCCAAACCATTCTACGATTCTGTGTTTTATGTATGAGCAACTTTTTAAGGTGTGAGAGGAAACTTGGAGGTGTTGAACTTCCCCAAGGGATGCAGGAGGGAGCTGTTTGACAGGGGGACCCGAGCAGGAAGGGAAAGCATCGAAATGTGTTGGGGTGTGTTGTGGTTTGTGTTTTTGTTTTGTTTTTTTGTTTTTTTTTTTGTTTTTTTTTTCTTTCCCTTGTAGCTTTCTCTGAGTTTGGAAACCTCTTCCAGTGTGTAGTGGTGTTAATTGGTTCTTGTTTGAAATATTTACTGGATGGGAACATCAGTGATGATCAACTCTCCCTCTTAAGTGCGCCTGGGGAGCAGGCGTTGACAGGTGACATTCCTGAGCAACTAAAAGTCTCTGCAGTGCAATCATGGGTGTATTTTAGAAGTGCTGACTTAAAAATAAAAAGGTTTGTGTATCGGCCTAAATCTTGTCCAGCTTTCCTGTTTTCTTTTGGATTTTGTGGAGAGGTTTCATGTGAACTATTGAATATTTTTCCAGGTTTTCTCGTTATGAATAGTTGATGTAAAATACAGTGGAAGATGTTTTGATATCTGTAAAAGTCTGTTAAAAATATTTTCCTGTTTATTTGTCAGTTTCAGTATCAGTGAGGTCATAATACATTCGCAGGAGAGGAGAGATGTCCTTCGTAGGTGGTGAAGTTTAAAGGTGGGTTTGATTTGCTTCAGGTTCTTGGGCAACATTCATCACTATCGTGTCTCCAAGTCCTTTTTAAAGGCTAAAAAAAATCTTGTCTTAGAATTTAGGAAAATATTATTTTAATCTCTTCAATAGGATGAAATAAGAGGCAGGATCTCTCTGTCCCAGTACGAGGAGGAAATGTGTTTTTAAGGGATGGCATGTGTTTGGTACGTGTGTTAGCCACGTGAGTGGTACGAGAGGGCAACTGTGACGCTGGAGGTGACAAACCATGTACATGGCTGAACACTCTAAACCAAATGTGATGGGAAAACCTGTATTTGAAGACATGGAAACCTCTTAGAAGAAAGTGTTGAAGGAAACTGTGATCCTCTCATTTCTTTTTTTGGTTGCAGGTGGAGCTTTTTTTTTGTCCTGGAGTCCAAAAATTCCTTGTTTTCTGAGAACCTGACTTTGAAACCCTACTAATTGCTCTAACTCAGGGTTGTATTTTATGCAGGTCCTGCAGCTGCGATGTTTATGGGGTTGCTTAGAGCAGGCAAACCTCTTGCCAAGAGGCTCTCAAAGCTTGGTTTTATAGGTGGTGGGTGTTGCAATCTCAACAAGATGGAGCTGATGTAGAGGAATGGTGTGATGGGAGCGAGGAGGCAATGCTGCTGCCTGACTGAGGAACACAGCTCAGGTTGTAGCCATTTCCAGTGAATTCATGTCCCTTTTCCTTATCTTTGGGGTGCCAAAAGTGGGGGTTCTGGCCAGGGTCCTTGGAACAGACCAGTATCAGGCTTCTTCATGTGTCTCCCTCAGGGCTTTTCTTTCCTGTGCCATGTGGCCCTGTTCTGTTGTGCTGCCCTGGGTTGTTTTCAGCTCTGGGAAGCTTGTTGCGTGCATCCAGCACGTTCTTTGGGAATGCAGGAATGTGGTAACCCCATTCCTTGGGAATACAATTTGAGCTATGACATAATCCCTGGAGCAAGTGAGGAGCCATTAGCAGCTTCTTCCTTACCACAGTTGGTGGAGCTGAGCTCTGCGTCTTGGGATTCTGCTCATTCCTGGGTATTTTCTCATGCTCCAAACACTAACAGGTGGCAGCCTTCACCAGGGAATGGGTGGGGGTGAATGATGTTTTAAATCATTCAACACCTCGCCATGGCTTCCCCTGTTTATCTGAATTATAGCATTGACCTCCAAAATTCATTAGGAATATGCCCTTAACATCAGCTCAAACTTGAAACCAGATTGCAATAGGAGAAGCTCGTCCTGGAGCGTGACACTACCTGCATCCCGTCAGCTGTCCCAAAGAGCCTGTCTTGGCTCTCTCTCGGGGAAAGAGAGAATTGTGGTAAACGTGAATGAGAAGGAAAAAGGAGCTAGAATTACAACTGAGTCACAAGTGTTTAAAAACATTTTATAGAATCATAGAATGTTTTGGGTTGGAAAGGAACTTAAAGGTGGAGTTCCAACCCCCCTGCCACGGGCAGTGACACCTCCCATTAGCCCTGGTTGCTCAAAGCCTCATCCAGCCTGGCCTTGAACACCTCCAGGGATGGGGCATCCACAGCTTCTCTGGGCAACCTGGGCCAGTGGTTGAATTTCTCAACAGTAAAGAATTTCTTCTTAATATCTAATCTAATCTCCCCTCTTTCAGTTTATAACTATTACCTCTTGTCCTCTCACTCCACTCCCTGATGCAGAGTGCCTCCCCATCTCTCCTGTAGCCCCCTTCAGGTACTGGAAGGCTGCTATAAGGTCTCCCC
The DNA here is from genome assembly GCA_013400615.1 of Syrrhaptes paradoxus. Classification (NCBI taxonomy): domain Eukaryota; kingdom Metazoa; phylum Chordata; class Aves; order Pterocliformes; family Pteroclidae; genus Syrrhaptes; species Syrrhaptes paradoxus. Next base: position 17,489 of record VZTO01010182.1, read on the forward strand.
GGAGCCTTCTCTTCTCCGGGCTGAACAACCTCAACTCTCTGTCTGTCCTTGTATGGGAGGTGCTCCAGCTCTCGGGCCATCTTTGTGACTCTCCTCTGGACTCTCTGCAACAGGTCTAGGTCTCTTTTATGTTGGGGGCCCCACATCTGAACACAGTACTCCAGACAGGGTCTCATGAGAGCGGAGCAGAGGGAGAGAATCACCTCCTTCAGCCTGCTGCTAATGCTTCTTTTGATGCAGCCCAGGGCGCAGGTGGTTTCTGGGCTGCCAGCACACATGTTGGGTCATGTTGAGCTTCTCATCCACCAGCACCCCCATGACCTTCTCCTCAGGGCTGCACTCAATCCATTCTCCACCCAGCCTGTATTTGTGCTTGGGATTGCCTCAGCTCACATGCAGGACCTTGACCTTGGCCTTGCTGAATTTCATGAGGTTGGCATGGGCCCACCTCTCCAGCCTGTCCAGGTCGGTCTGGATGGCATCCCTTCCCTCCAGTGTGTCCCCCACACCACACATCTTGGTGTCATTGGCAAACTTGCTGAGGATGTGATCAATCCTGCTGTCCATGTCGCCAATGAAATTTATGGAGAAGAAGGTCTGGGATCATATGCAGCGGACACTGCGGTGATGGGGAAGGTTCAGCACATTTAGGTTTTGGTCTCCAAGCCGTCTTTCAACCCCCTCCATGCCTGCTTGGGTGTGGGTCCAAGGGTTCATGTTTGCCTCTTTGCTGTGCTCCCATGTCTGAGCATCACCTCTGCCTGTCTAGCTTTTCCTTTGAAAAATCAGGCTAGCAATTAATTACTTTAAATAGAGATATTAGCAGAGGATCTCAAAGCACTTCGTGGGGAGAGCTGCTGGGTCAGAAGTAAGGGAGAAGAGCTGCAGGGAGGAACACTGGCATTTTCCTTTTTAACTTGGAATTAGGGAACGATTGGGTTTATGGAGTCAAAATATTGCTTTTCTCCATTGACCCAGCTGCCAGTTTAAGCTCTGTGAGGGTCTGTGCGCTCAGTCCTTCCTCACCCAGTTTTTGAGGTTTTGGTTTTTTTGATTACCGCTTCGGAGAAGAGGGACAAGATTTAGCTGGTTCTTGTGAAGTTTATTGCTAAACATCTTGGCCAGTGGATCCCAAGTCATGCCCAGAGAGCAATAAGTTGCTTGGGAAGTGCTCGTGGGAAGTAAAGAACTTAAAATGAAGGTCGAGGAGGAGAATAAAATGAGAAATTCACCCACAGCATGCTGCCTGCCTGGGATTTCTGCCTGTGGGGTGCTGCCCCGAGTGGTACTGTTGTAGTGGAGCATCACTTGGAGCCAGCGTAGACAATGGGAGATGGAAAGCAGCAGCACCTCTGCTAGTATTTCCTCCTCTGCTGTCTCTCGGAAAGCTGCCTCCGTGGCTGAAAGGAGGGGGAATGGATTAAAAAATATGTAATTAATGCAGATAGAGCTCCACTGTAGGCTCCAGTGTGCATTAATTAGTTGTCCTAGCAATTATTGCATTGTTAGGAGAAATAAACTCATTAAAAGCTCTTTGTTTTGTGATTGTTTGGCATCTGCCATGATGGGATCCTGGACAATGACCGAAACTCCTCTGCACCGGTGAAGGAAGGTAGACAGGATGGCTGAGCGGTTGCCAGCAGCCTGGGTGATTCCATCAGTCATTCCACCATAAAATAGATGTAGAAACCTTGCTGCTGTTTGTTTGTTCCGTTTTTAGTGCCTTTTCAAACCAGGGCAATTCAAGTGTGTAGACAGAACCATCCAGGGGATGCTGCCTCCTACTCATCACCTTTCCCCTTTCCCTGCCTGCATTTCTTGGAAGGATTAGAACTGCGAAGCCTTACATGAAGCTCTTCTGCCTCCTTTAGAGTTGGAAATTACGTAGAACTGTTCTGTGATTTAATTCCAGCTCTGAAGACTGGCCTGGAAAATTGTTCTGTTGTTCCCTGGAGCATCCCCAGCTCCTTCCATGCTGTAGCAAAGCTGCGTCGTGTCGTCACCCATCTGTCCAGGCTGCTTGAATTATGAACTTTGCTGTTTAAGGTGAAATATTAATAGAGCATCTCCCTTTTCATAACTTTCCTCTCCTTTATTTTCCTTCCTGGAAATGGTCTCATGTTCATGCCAGTCTCTGCGCTGTCCAGGCAGCTTTTCGTGCTGGATTTTGGTGCCGAGCAGCACGATGGACCAGGGCTGTGTGTGCGGCGGCAGGAGTTTCATCCCTGTTAAGTGCAGTTTGTTATCTCTATTTGCTCCCAGATGCTCTTTGCTCCAGGTCACTGCTCCCTTCTTTCCCCGATGCCTCCCAGGGAGCTCTCTGCCCTGTGAACAGATGAAACTGTCCGTCGTTTGCTAATTCTTGGGGAACCGTAGGGAAACTGCCGCTTGCTTAGAAAACTCAAGAGTATTTTCCATCTATGGAAAAAAATAAGTGCTGCTTTCTTCTGTCTTGTTTCTGGTGGGATTTCAGGGGATTTTTGTGCAGAGGGGGAGCAGAGGTGCAGCTTGATGGAAGAAGCATCGTCTCCGACTGGGTGCTCACCGTGATTCCTTTGGATGCTGCCGGTTATTTTGCAGCCAAGCTTTGATTTCTGTAATATTCTGCACTGGCATAAATATTAGAATCTAGATTTAGTTCTGTGAACGAAACATCATGTGAATAATTATTGTAATTTACTTATTTATTACTTATTTCCATGTGTCAGGAAACTAAAGCCTTTGCTTTGGCACAGGGTGGGGAGAGAGGAGGCAGCAGCAGGAGGAGAGGAGGTGCGAGCTTGTGTGTGCTGGAGGGTCAACTCGGGCGTCTGCTCGACCAAAATTCTGGTGTGATCTTGGACAAGACACTTGCTACCAGATTTTGAGGGTATGTTGGTATCTAGAAATGAAATTAGAGAACTTCAGAGGTCTGCTTGAGCCTATCAAAGGAGGCAACAATAAAGATTTCAGATAATTACTGAATTAAGACAGTGAGGGAACGTTTAGTGTGCTGAGACACGGAGTCAGAATTGGAATTCCAGCCTCTTGGTTTTGGGTCGTACAGATCTCTGCTCCCTGGCTCTAGCTTTGCCCTTTATTTGGGGTTGAGTTTAGGCACTTTAAATATTCAAATGACAAGTTTTGCAGCAGCTTGGATGATACAGGTGAGATCTGGATGCTGTCTGCAATGGCCGTTTCTCTGCGTGGTTCAGGCAGTTTGTAGAAAGGGTGGTTCTCACCCTTTCAGCACAGTTAAAATTTGTAGTAAATCAACCAAAAATACCCTCTACCCTGGAATAAAGAGGCTTTTCTACCTAGTAATGTGCAAACGAGTCGTGTAGTAGATTTTTATCAGGAGTTTTTAGTGCATAGCAAATAGAATCGAACCGAAACTTGCTGTGGCTCTGGATGACTGCCCTGGAAAGCGGCGTGCACACCGCCTGCTGCTTGCTTGAGGGTTAAATCACTACAGGGAGACCCCTGATGTTTCCTTTTCCTCTTCATCCTGACTCTGGTCGCTTCCTAAAGCTGTGGTTGTGACCCACATCTCTTGATTCTTGGTCCTCCCAGGGCTACTGCCTCCTCTTTGCTTCTTCTAGAAGAAAAATTTGAGTTGATGAAGGGCCGAAACCAGTGGCTGGAGTGGTCCACCTGCATGGTTGTGATGCTCCAGCAGTTTTTCAGGATATTTTCCACTCAAATTTTCCTGGATACTACTGTAACACTAAGCAGAGATAAAGGAAATAGAGCTTGGGCATTTTTTTTTTCTTTTTGAGGATGCTTGAGCATCCCTGGAGGAAGAGAGCTGGGAAAGGAGAAGGGAGCGTTGCAGCTCAAGGTAATTATTATGGTTTATTATTTGTATCGCTGTGTTGGTGTTGCAAATCCACCTGGAGCATCTTCCTCCCAGAGAGTTTGCAGGTTTGATCCATGAAACCACAGAGTGGATGTGACAAGTACAGGAGGGTGTTGTAACTCCTTGTAGGAGAGGGCAGGCCTTTCTCTTTGTTGTAGCAAGAGTTGTAACTACTTTAAGTGCTGCTAATTAAGATTTATTCCCCCCCTTACCCCACGCTATTTATTCTGAATATTATTTTTTTTCCTGTGAAGTTGTCCTACATTAATAGATTAATAGATTAGCTTTTATGCCACAAACAGTAAAGAATATTTAAAGAGCATCACACAGAGATGTTTTTAAGGCGATACTTAGGATTGTTACTCTTTTGAGGTGGCACTTGATGTCTTCAGCACCGGTCTGGGAGAGTGGCTGGCAGTGCCAGTGCTCTATGTGGGTCTGCTTATCTCTGATCCCCCAACTCTTACATTGAATCATCCTGTGGAAAATGAACACAGGATGTCCTGAACTGCTCCTTTGCAGGGCTGTGTCTTGGGTTTGACTCCTGGCAGGTGATTTCTACGGACTGTGGCAATTTTTCAGCTGAAATCCTTGGTGAAACCACCTGCTCCAGCTATTGTCTTTTCTACCTCTTCCCTTTTCCATCTCTCGTGTCCGTATATAACAGCAAATGCTTCCAGCAAGAGTGATGAAAATTACCAATTAACTGCCTGTGAGAAAACGAGGGGACGCCAGCTGTGAGCAAGCCACTTGTCCGTCCCTAGGCTCACACGTAATTCTATCCCCTCCCCAACTTGCCTCCCAACATCCTGGAGAGGATATACCCGACGCAGGTGGGTGTATCGCTTCTGGGGGAGAAAGATGGCACAAAAGTAAGAAGGGAAAACAGGGAACAAGAAAAAACTTAATCTACAGGTTTATTCTGCTATGTAAGAGCTATCTTTAACCCGTCTTGGCTCAAGATGGCACTTCCATTTGTAAAGTCCCTACAGAAACGTCCAGCTTGGCATCTGATTCATGACAAATGTGTCAACCCTGGCTTGCCGTCCTTCCCTGCGGCTTCAGGAAGCTTCTCTCTCCCTTCACAGGTGCCTTTCCAATTTTAAGATTTGGTTTGAATGCATAGAATTGATGGAATTTGTCATTGAAAACTAGAGTCAGATGCAATTACCGTAAATTAAAAAAAGCATCCAGGGCCGGCACGGAGAGCTGTTGGCATTGGGGCGGGGATTTGGAGATCGGGGTTCTTGAGGCCAACGGGGAATTGTGTGGTATTAAGAAGGGATTCGATGCCTGACACCTCCCTTGGTAATTTTTGCTGGGATGATCTCACCCCAGTCCTCTTGTTGATTTGCCACTTGGCTCATCTGATTCCTTGCGTCTTGACCCCCCCCCACCCCCCCCACACCTTTGTCTGTCAATCCATGGGGGCTGCGAAGGGTAATTAGTTGCAGGAGCTGATGGAGGGCATGGTGTTATTGCTACAGCCGTGCTCCCTTGTCCTTTTCCCTGTATAAAATCCCTGCTCCCTATCAGGTTGGTGGCACTTGCCTTCCTCAAGGTCTTCTTCAAAAATTAGAGCTGGCAATGGTGGGAAAAAATATCCTGAGGTCATGCCACCAGGGTGGGTTTGGTTGCAGATGTATCCCTGTGGGGTTCAGGGCTTCTCCTGGACTTCTGAGCTTGCACATGAGTCTGCTTAGTGCTTTCCAGGGCACCCACTCCCATGCTGAGGATTTTCTCCTTGGCTTTGGACCTTTATCTGATGGATGTCTCAAGGAGCATCCTGAGAATCGCTGCTCCCTTTCCAGGTGGCTTCTTCTGCCCATCTCTCACATAACCCCCTAAGATCAACTCCTAAATCCTGGTTTTGAGTTGGGAATGGGCTCTTTCCATCCTGCTGTGCCTTCTCTCGCCAATAATTTTGCAAGACACTTCAGGATGACTCTAGACTGAGAGCTGGGACACAGCTGGGCAGGGTGTCCCCGCATCTCAGCTCTTATTCCCATCCTTACCGCAAGGGATATGGTCCAGTGTGGGATTGACTTCGCCATCAGAAGGGATGCTCTGGACAGACTCCTTTTTCACCCTCAATATTTCTATTGGTGACCATTTGGAGGCTGGACATGCCAGTTTGATTAAATTCTACTTAAAGCTGGTCCCTCTTCCTTCCCGTGGTGACACAGGCTTCCCAGATGCCCTCTCCCAAACTCATGTTACTGAGCCCCAAGGAGCAGCTCTCCCAATTCCGTCTATACCTGCAAATCTCCACTTTTTTTTTTTTTTTGAGCCTAATCCAAAACTCTGAAAAAAATGGGAAGCTCCGAGTCAGCATCTGCAGCTGTCTGTGTGCTAAGCCCATCAGTTTGTGATGAGTTGCAGCTTGCAGGAGGCAAACAAGTGGTGTGGGTTTGTTGTGTGGTGGTTTTTTTTTTTTTAATTTTTTATTTCCCCCCCTCTTCTTTTACCCCAGGGAATGCAACAAGGCTGGACAAATCCAGGTGTCTGATTAGCCATGCTTAATTAAAAACCTGGTATTCTGGAGTGTGAGCCTGATGGATTCAATGCAATCTCAGCAGAAGAGAGCCCCGGAGGAAAAGCTCAAGCTTATCCCCCATGGGTACAATGGATTGGGGCTGTCCAGCCCTTTGGGAATACCGTGTCCCTGATATTTCCAATTTTTTTTTTTTTTTGAATAAGCAGCAGGGAAAGGTATCACGAGGTTTTTTGGGGAAACAGCAAAGCACAAGTTATCGTTGTTGCTGGCAGAACATTTCTGCGTCCCATGGAAAGCGTGGCCGTGTTGACGGTGCTCCAGTTTGTGATTTGGGATAAATCAGGGTTGCTGCGTGTGCAAATGCAGTAATTTTTGACTCTTCAAATCACGGCAGGAAAACACTGTACCCCCTGCCAGACTGTGCATTTAAAGAGAAGCAAATATCCCCCCTCCCCATCCTCATATGCCCCTCTGGCTTGCTCTTGTGTTGGGATATTCAGTTACCGCTCCTACTTGCTGCAAAGCCTCCCTGTGCCGCTGCCGTACTCCCTGTCCCCTCCTCGGGCTGGGAACCTTCACCTTGGCAGCTCCTTCAGGCAGGAGCAGCCTCTCTGCATTTTTGTTTCTCTGCCTCATTGCCTCCCCATCTGTTTGCAGTTTGCAAACGTACCTATTCCTTTTGCTTTTTGCCTTTTTTTTTTTTT
>VZTO01010182.1:24628-52786 GCA_013400615.1 Syrrhaptes paradoxus
TTTTTTTTTTTTTTTTGAATAAGCAGCAGGGAAAGGTATCACGAGGTTTTTTGGGGAAGCAGCAAAGCACAAGTTATCGTTGTTGCTGGCAGAACATTTCTGTGTCCCATGGAAAGCGTGGCCGCGTTGACCGTGCTCCAGTTTGTGATTTGGGATAAATCAGGGTTGCTGCGTGTGCAAATACAGTAATTTTTGACTCTTCACGGCAGGAAAACACTGTACCCCCTGCCAGACTGTGAATTTAAAGAGAAGCAAATATCCCCCCTCCCCATCCTCATATGCCCCTCTGGCTTGCTCTTGTGTTGGGATATTCAGTTACCGCTCCTACTTGCTGCAAAGCCTCCCTGTGCCGCTGCCGTACTCCCTGTCCCCTCCTCGGGCTGGGAACCTTCACCTTGGCAGCTCCTTCAGGCAGGAGCAGCCTCTCTGCATTTTTGTTTCTCTGCCTCATTGCCTCCCCATCTGTTTGCAGTTTGCAAACGTACCTATTCCTTTTGCTTTTTGCCTTTTTTTTTTTNTTAAACCAGGGTTTAATTGCTCATCTCCTAATTGGAAAGGAAAACGGAGCAATACATAGCTGTTCTACAAAGTTTTATATTCACATTATGCCTTTCTCCCTCCCCTCTCTTCAAATTCTTTATATATCATGTATTTTCAAAAGCATATTCAAGCACAGGAGTGCAATTTATAGAAGGAAATGGCTTTTTTTTCCCTCTGTCTTTTCTCCCTTTTTATTTAGAAAAACAAATTTGAAGCCTGGCACACGTGGACCCTCGTATTGCCGGGACCTGTGGCCATACCCTCTAGGGGGCACAATACACCCGCGTTCGCACCGAGCGTTTTTTTGCAGAGAAGTGCTATTGTGTTGTGTGTGGTTGTTTTTTTTGTTTTGTTTTTTTTTTTTTTGTTTGTTTTTTTTTCTGTAGGAAACGATGGTAGGGAAATGAACTGAGAGTTTCAAGAAGCAGCAAAATATCCGTGTGTTCAGCAGGAATGACAGCCTGGCCACAGAGCTGGTGGGCTTTTACCCATTGGTGATGCTCTGCTTTAATTTTTTTTTTTTTTGCAGTGATTTAAGATGTGAGGCTTGCAAATGCTCCTGCAGTTGGTTTTAAGTAGTCCTGGAGGTTTAAAAATCACCCAGAAAGCAGCTGTATTTTGAAGCACGGTTGTTTTAAACCAGTAAAAGTCCAAAAGGCAACTTTTTTAAAAGCCAAATGCTGCCAAATAAAAAATGTGGTTGTGCAAAAGCACTGGTGCTCCTCTGAGAGCTTCGCCTCTGGTGCGACGAGCAAGGGGACAAGCAGCTACATCGCTTGCACAGGGGACCTCGAAAGGCTCTGGGTATCCTAATTTTTGAAAACAGGCAGCCCACATGTGATTTCTGAGCTGGCTTTTCAGGACTTTGCATCTTTCTTTTTAAGCCAAACCTAATTCAACCCTTCCAGCCCCAATAAGGTGAATCCTAAACCTCCTTTTTGGTTAAACACCCGCGACTGTCACCGTACATCCAGGATAACTCAGGGTCTGTGTTAATTTAATTTAAATAGCATGATGTTTTTTTTCTTTCTTTCTTTTTAACTATTACATAGCCTGCACTATTGAGTTGTGAGGTGTGAGAGCCAGTAGCATCCAGACGCCGAGAAAATGACTCTATACGCAGTAAAAAACCGTTTCCGAATAAATCCTGTTTTCCAGTGCTCCTGTAATTACCTCTTGCCTCACCGTGTCTGATTACCGTGGTAGAGATAGAGCTGGCATTACTTTTGTTCTACCTCCGTGATATTTCCTACACGGTACTGATTTCTGCCCAGTTAATTAGTTCCTAATACCGGTGAGTTGACCAATCATTTTTATTTTGATCGTATTATTTCCATAAGGCTGGCACCCCTGAGTGTCACTTCAACTTGTCACTCTGTCCTCTCTGTCACACTGCAATTAATTGTTTGCTGCATTAATTGCAGAGATGAGATGGTATAGCATCACCTCCGGTCCCGTCCGTACGAGAACGGTACTTGAGCAGGAAAAGCAAAGGGGGAAAAACTCCGCTGTTTAATTAAATCTGTCTTTTGCTAGTCGGTCCCTACCGACCTGGATTGCTTTGGATTAAGATGGCAAATAGCTGTTGTTGTGCCAGAGATATTTAGTCACTCTGACCAAGCGAACGGACTAGCAGAGGGCTGGTAATTGTTCCTGCTTGTCTTAACATTGCCTGCGATAGCCCGACAAATACACTTGTGCATCGTCTAATTTCCCACAGGCATACAGGATAGTGGAGATAAACCTGGGTGCTCGGACGTCTTGCTTTCTGGGTTTGTAATTACCCAGTGGATAACGATGCTGCTGCAAAAAGCCTGGGTCTTTGTTATCCCTGTGAACCTTTTGCGAAAGGGCGGTTGCAGGAGTGATGAGATGCGTGTAAAAGACAACACGAGGAGGGGAGGATGCTCAGCCCCCTCTTTACAAGGGTCAAAATGTGACATTAAAATGTGGCATTAAAAAGAAAAACACAAACCATCTTAAAAGTGTAATTTTACTAAGTGTGAGCATTCATTTTTTAGAGCATAAAATTCCTTCAACTGCAAAAAAACCCAAACAGAACAACCCACAAAACACTCCCAAAATTCCTCTAAGCCCTCAAGCCCTCTCATTTCCTTGAAGTGTCCTTTAGCTTGGATTTTTTTTTTTAATTCTTTCTTTCTTTCTTTCTTTTTTTTGCTTGCCCATGAGGATTTTGTTCTGGAGAGGAGCACGGTGTTGTAACTCTACTCGAGCCTGACACTTCTGCATCTGCCTTCTCCCTGACGCATCCTTCCCCGATTTTTTTTTTTTTTTTTTTTCTGCTGTTTCAGTTTTTTCTCCATCTAGTAATCGTTTGAGCAGATGGTGGGATAAAGTGATGCTGACCAGGAAATTACCTGTAAGCTGAGAGTGACGGTGCCTTTCTCCATCACAAAACACCAAAAATCAGTTTGTGGCTTCTCTTGGCTTGTCCGAGGAGGGCACGGAGTTATGGAAGGGGGTGGGAAAAGCTCTCCAGGCTCTTTCTTGGGACTCGGTTTAACAGTGTGAGCATTTGTTGGTGGTGGAAAAAGCTCTATTGGTGATTTGTTAGTGATGTGTTAGCGCTGTGATAGTGATTTAAAATGGTTTTGGTGATACTCTGCAAAGCAATACGTGTTTCTGCAGCGAAAATCTGGGTGTTCCTGTGATTTCAGGAGCTGAATATTTGGTGTGGGATCCTTAGGAGATATCCGAAGGAGCAGGGCAAACCCTTTGGGCTTTGCAGGGCACATTTCTCCCATGATTTTAGCACATAAAAAGGGAAGGAGTTGAAAGATGGAGAATTACTTGGATTAATTTCTTCCCTCCTCCTGCCCCGTGCCCATTTTTAAAGGATTTCAGCTGAGAAAATGCTGCTCTGGGAGGGGTGCTTCCATTTCCCCGGTGCTTCCCCCGCTCTGGCGTTGGTGTCGTGGCACGGGCAGCATAGCCGGTGAGTAAGACACTCTCCAGCTCACTACATTGCGAAGTAATGAAGTGGAAATGAACTCCCTGCCCGGTGAGGAGAGAGGAGGAGGAGGGGGGATTAGCTCCCCGCCAGCGGCACTCGGCTGCGCAGATTGATGGGATGTGCTGATGCTGGGTACCAAAAACGACCATGTCACTTTGGGGAACAATTCATCTAAAGGTTCGGTGATCTGTCATCCTCTCCCGCTCCCAAAGAGCTGGGAAATTTGTTAGGAGAGTTTAAAAAGAGCTTCCACGTTGCGATTTTTGGCCGGTCGCTCCCTCCCATATCTCTTTCACCCTGCAGAGGAAGAGTCGAGGCGAGATGTAAAAGCATCTTCTAGCTCAGCCCTGCCGGGGCACGTTTGGGGTGCAGAGCTTTTTTGTGGGACCCCAAATCTCTGAGCATGTGCCTGGGAAAATTAATTTAGTGAAACATATGAGGCTAAATACGATCGAGCGCTTGGATGAATCTGTGTGTACAGGAACTGTTTGATATTTTTTAAAAGATGTTTTACTACTGATTTTTTTTAAAATGTGGGGATAGAGTGGAGAATGTTTAAGGATGTATATCGTCTCCAACTTTTATTGTTTCACTTTTTCCTTTTGATGTAGCTGTTGGGGGTCATATAGTCATTTTCTGCCTTTCCCAAAACATTTCCCAGACCCTGGAAGATCTGCAGACAACAGGTTGAAATGATGGGATGAAAAATTACTCTGCAAATATCCCCCCAAACCCAACCACCTCCTCGTCTGTGGAGATGTCTTCCTTGCAACTCCACGCGTGGTTTGACAACTCTTTTTTGCTCTCCGCTTGTTGCAGCCCTTCGCAGGGCATTTTTCCAGCCATTGATTTAAAAATATACATTTCTTCGGAAGGCAGGAAGGTTGGTGATGACAAAAGTGATGGTTCAGTGATGCTCCCAGTACCAGACTGATCTGCTGGGTGAATAGCTAATGCATTAATCCGCTGTGTTGGTGAGACTGGGAGGAGGATGATTTAAAAGCTTTGGAAGGAAGGAAAATTTTTTTTTTTAATTTTGTTTTGTTTTGTTTTTTTCCAGGATTTTTTTTAATTTAACTTTTATCTTTGGTTCTGCTGTTGAGCACTTTGTCTGGTTTAGTAAGAGTCTGTTCATCTTTCCTTAATTGGGGGGAAAAATACTTCTGGGAGGTTGAGGAATGATGTTAAATTCCTCTGAGATATCCTAAGGGAAGGACAAAATATTCTCCATTGCACTCATCCCTGAAAGATACAGCAGGAGAAAGTGCCTTGGGATGGGAAAAGCTTTGAAAATAATGTGCAGGTGGGGAAAGATTGCTGAAAACATGAAAAATAATTAAGGAAAGGGAAGAAAGGAGGAAAAAAAGTTGGATCTTAAGTTCAAGGAGGAGGAGGAGCCTTTCTCAATTTTTTGGGTAGCACTTGTGCAAAATCATTTTGCTTTCAGGAGGTGTTGGAGGATTATCAACATGGAATTAATTTGATACGTGTTTTTTGGTCCTGAGTTAAATGGGTGCTGCTTTTTAATCTCCATCTTTGCTTGGCAGGGTCTAAAGCACCTTTAAACCTTAGCTAGAGCTTTTTCTGCAGCAGAATCAAACCCAAACCCTGAGTAAAGGTCCAGATTAACCACGTTTTAAACTCAAAGCTTGAGCTGAGGAGAGCAGAGAGGTCCCTGGAGCCTGGGAGCTGGGCTGTGGCAGTGGCTAAAACACCTTTAAAACTCAGCTAGAGATTTTTCTGCAGGAGTTTGCAGCAGAATTAAACCCAAACACGGAGTAACGATCCAGATAACTATTTTTTATGGGAAAATCTCAGGTAGTGGAGGGCAGAGCGGTCCCTAGAGCTGAGACCTAGGCTGGGGCTAGTACTGGTATTAAGAAAAGGACAGCACAGTCGTTAGTCTAGGCTTCCTGCGCACAGTTGCTACAAATCCGGAGGCACAACTGGCATGCCACATTCATGTCCTAGAGCTTAAACCTTCCCCCCCAGCCCAGCAGGCAAGGATGCCTCCCAATATTAATAGCTGTACAGTTTGTGAATTTACACGGCTGTACTGAAACCCAACGCCGGCCGCTTTTCCACATGTCGCCCCGCAGATGGACAGAATTACTTTGGAGAGTTACTGCGAGAGGTTGAAAACACTACGCTGCTGTTTCCAGCACCACTGGGAAGGGAAAAGTGCAGCTCTTTTGTTTACGTTTGGTTTTAATCCTCTCTCCTCCATTTCACACCAAGGTGTGGAGGGGGAACGGGTGTTAAATTAAAGCGAGGGAAATCCTGCAGATGAAGGGCATCAGTGATGTCCTCTGTTAATTTTCCACCGTGGCTTGCAGCAAGTTATCCAGACCATTCTGTGCCTCAGTTTCCCCATCTGATCACTGAGGCTGTCACCTTCATGATGATGAAGAGAAAACCAGTAATATGCCGTAAACTGCTCAGATGCTCTGGTTTCGAAGGCAAAAGGGTGTGCTGGGGTGAAAAAAGCAGCTGTGTGTGTTACAAAGCTGCGTAGGACTTCAAAGCTGAGCAGTCAGGAGGTTTCTTCCATCCCCCTGCAGCTCTGATTTCTTCTGCCTGCGGTGGAATCAGCACTCCCCCATTTGCAGAGCATCTGAGTTGGTGCCCTGCTCTCCATCCCTGGTTCTGGGTAAACCTCTGTTCCCGGAGGGGAGAGAGCAGCAAACCCTTCTTCCTAATCACCCTTCTTAATCACCCCAGGGTGCGCTAAGCTGCACAAAAAAGGAAATGTCTCCTTTAGCTTTCTGCAGGGGGCTGGAGCCCTGAGGAACAAATCCATGTCCAAGATGGATTTCAAGCCCAGGTTGGATGAGGTTTTGAGCAGCCTGGTCTAGTGGGAGGTGTCCCTGCCCATGGCAGGTGGTTTGGAACTCAATGATCTTGAAGATCCCTTCCAACCCAAACTGTTCTATGATTCTATGATTCCGTGCATGGAAGTACTGGGTGGCTAAAATGCTCCTTCACGGTGCATGGGTGGATTGACACCTTCACGCGACTCCTTTGCTGGGTGATTTTTTTCTCCCGAGTGCGTTCTGTAGCGCAGCCATCCCATGCCATTGCTCTTGAACTGTTCTGATTCCTTCAAACCTCTTCAAGCTGAAAGTCCATGAGATCCTCCAACACTCCATACTGGGGCTCCATGGGCTCTGCTGTGGCGTTTCGGAAATGCCACCGGAGTCACATACCTTGTGGCCATTGGGTCCTGATGTTTAAAAGGAGATCTCAGCCCCCATCATGGGTAGCTGTAGTTTATTTTGTTTATTTTTCTCCAGGCAAAGACACACCTGCACTCAAAGTCATGGGTTTCTTTGCCTCGAGATGTTCTTCCCAAATATTATCACTGCAAATTCATGCTCATTATTCTTTTTTTTTTTTTTTTTTTTTTTCCCTCTGACTCCGCAAATTGCGGTGTAAATGCTCTGAGAGCAAGAACTTAAGACCTAACTCACCTTTTATGCCTTTGTTGGTGTACCCTTGCTGCTAAACTGTATGGGCTTTGCTGCTTTAAATATTTGTCCTGGTTTCAGCTAGGACAGAGTTATCTTTCCTCACAGTAGCTAGTGAGAGGCTGTGTTTGGATTTGTGCTGAGGAGAAGCTGATCACACACTGATGGTTAGAGTTGCTGCCGGGACAGTCAAGGACTTTCCAGCTTCTCTGCTGGGACGGTGTTTGCAGGGGCAGGAGAAGCTGGGAGGGAGCACAGCCCCAGTTACTAGCCCAGGACTTGACCTTGGGTTTAGGATCGAGACCCAGATTGGCCAATGGTCTATTCCATATCATGCACATCATGCCCAGCATATAGGTAAGAGACTGTCTGGAAGTGCTCTCTCTTGCTCTGGATCATCTTGCTCCAGGTGATCCCTCTCTTGGGGTCCTCCCGTTCCCTCGGTCAGCTCTCTGTCTCAGACGCTTGGACTCTTCTTTCTGGGATTGCGGTTTCAGGACTCTCCCTGCTCCAGGATCATTAACCAGGAATGGGCTGATCTTTGGTCATTGGGTGGTGAGCAGTATCTCTGTGTATCACTCGTTCATATATTTAACTGTTAAATAACTGTTAATAAACTACAGTAATAGTGAAAATAATAGTAAAGATTTAGCTATTAAGTTGTTCCTATCTCAACCCCTGACTCTCTTTTCCTGTCACCCCTTTAATTCTCTCCCCCATCCTCAGGAGGGAAGAGGGTGAGAGAGCGGCTGTGTGGAGTTGTCTCCCAGCCAAGGGTGAAACCATGACAATGCTGTGTGATTGCACCCCCCCCCTTTATAATTAGACACCATCAAAAAATAGTGTGTGTTTTAGGGTGATTTCAGAGAACGTATCATCTTGAAAATGCTGTTACAAAAGCAATTGAGCTTGAGGAAGCTTGTTTCTGCTGCTTTAGAAGGGTTTTGCTCCAGGAGGATTGCTCATTGATGTGGGGCAGCGCTGTGAACAGTCCTTACCCGCACGGCATCGATGAGAGGGAAGCGAGAACCGTTTTGCAGCTGGGCAAAAGCTTATCGCTTGCCCATGATGACAGTAACAGCAGCTGTCAACCTGCTCGTGGCTGCTTTCGAAAGCCGTGATGATAACTTCACGTGGATTTCCCTTTGATGGGAGCAGGACCGAAGGGGTAAGCCCTTGCGGAGGGTTGCATTTGGAAAGCTGCTCCTTAGGAGCCTCTTTTCACATATTTTCCCTATTAACTTGGCAAATAAAGGGCTGAGCTCTACTATTTTTTACTTTTTAATTTGTATCACCTTGCGTCCTGCTCCCTTAATAGAAATAAATACACTGGAGGTCTGTTTTCTCAGTGGTAAGTGTTGCCTTTGCTTTACATCACATATAGTGCAAATTACTGAACCCTGTATTAATAATTGCTTCCCAGGTTGTTATAAATTTCCATGTAGCTAAATATTGATATTCTACTCCAGCTTTATTGATAGGCATCCCTCCTGGGCTGCCATATTGTTCCAGGTTTTATGAATATGAAAAATCAAAGGCGGTTTATTATTTTAAATAGCTTTGAGCTGGGTTGTATTGTTTTACATCTTGAAACCACTTGCATTAAGCAAGGGGGGAGGTTTGGGTCTTTATTACTTTGTCAACCAAGAGCTTTGACATTCCAATACCGAAGGAAGGCGGTGAGCTCTCGTGCTGGAGATAACATATGGTGTTATCTGTGCGGGATGCAAAGAGATGCTGGGAAGCGCCGTCGCAAGTTTAACGGAGAAGTTCTCCAGTTCTGACCAGGGCATGGATTTTTTTTGCTCCCCTGAGAGCAACTTTGGCAACTTGTCGGGAGCCTGCAGGTACCGCGTGCTGTTTTGTGTCATCCTCGCCTTGAACCCAGAGGAGCTGCTGGACGGACTGACGGATCCCCAGGTGCAAATGAAGCTCCGCGTGGAAGGTGCTACTCCCCGGGTATCTCTTTCTTTGTGCCTTGAGGCTTCTTGCTGAAGCGGCTGGAGATCCTGCAGGCACTCAGGCGTCCTCCTTTCTGATATCTGCACCTAGCAGGAAAGGAAAAAACCTAATGAGACAGAGGATAAGAAGAGGAATCTGCCTGGTTGCTCTTCCCAGCCTCTAATTGCTTGAAGACATGGCACCGGTGCCGTCTGTTGCTTGGAGCCACCACCCTGAAGGAAGCACGTGGCTTCCCTAAAGAGCCAACTGATGTCTGGGGACCTCTTTGGCACATCTGGGACTTGTACAGGTACATCAAGAAAAGAGAATCATCCCCGAGAAGCATCTTTGCAAGGTTTTTCTGAGCTTGTAGGAAGATTTAACTTAATTGATTGTCTTCTGTTATTCTCAAGTAAGTTTAGCCCCTCTGGAAGGCTTATTTGTTGGACTGGAGCTGGCAGACACTGGGGACAGCAATAATTTAGCTTCTGGAGAAAAACAGTCAGCTGGAACACGTCATCCAAATGTTAAAGCTACAATCCTGCTGGTCTTGTCCCCCATCTAAGGTGGAGTTTGCAGCTTCTGGGCAGATCTGGAGGTGTTCAAGGCCAGGTTCAATGAGGCTTTGAGCAACCTAGTCTAGTGGAAGGTGTCACTGCCCACGTCAGGGAGGTTGGAACTTGGTGATCTTTAAGATCCTTTCCAACCCAAACCGTTCTATGATTCTATCTTTCTCCAAATGCTGCCCCTGGGTCTGGCCCAAATGACCAGTTTGGCTTTGATCAAAGGTCAAAACTGCCTGGCAAACTTTTCCTCCCAGTAGAACAACAGCGGGCAGAGCCCACACTGGGGTGTTTTGGCTGATGTACAGATCATTTTGATCCTTGTGTCCATCTACCACCATCCATGAGCACTCAGGGAAGGTTTTCAGTTGAGATTTCATGGCTTTTTGCCTTGAATACAGTAACGCTGGTGGTAACGTTGCCATGTGCTTGGCTATTTTTTCTCAAACCAATCTTTGCAGTGAGCTAGGCTGCTGTGCATCTGGTTTCCAAGCATGACAGCAGCTCTTCAAGCTTCTTTTACATCTTTTCCCCTCCTAATTGTTAGAATTACTTTAAAACCTGGCCCTGATAAGGGGACTAGGTAGACACACTGGCTAGGTTTTATTACAGAATGTGCTCTTGCTAAAGAAGTTATTTTTGCTGAAGGCTTCCATCAAACTGCTGAGTCAAGACAATGGCTTGATGGGGATAACATCTTCTCCGCTACCTTCTGTTCAGACCCTTGAGCCCCATTTGCCTGGGTAAAGACACTGTGTTTCTTGGAACGCAACTTGTTTTAAAGGAACCTTCAAGCAAACACGGTGAGCTCTTGCTGGAGGAAACAGTATAGAATCATGGAACCATAGAATGATTTGGGTTGGAAGGGACCTTCAAGATCATCTAGATCCAACCCCCCTGCCATGGGCAGGGACACCTTCTACTAGACCAGGTTGCTCAAAGCCTCATCCAGCCTGGCCTTGAACACTTCCAGGGAGGGAGTAGCATGCCTGTCTATAGTTGGAAAGTTTTAGCCCAGATCCACGCATGATGTATCCTGAAGCTGGGGGTGATGTAATGCTGTCAAAGGTTGCTTCCCCATGTTGACTATTCCTTAGGGTCAATCAAGACCTGCTGGACTCCTTTATCAGGAAGTGGAACAATGGGATGAGGGGTATCAACTTTAAGCTTAAAGAGGGGAGATTTAGGTTGGATATTTGGAGAATTTTTTTTACTGTGAGGGTGGTGAGGCACTGGCACAGGTTGCCCAGAGAAGCTGTGGATGCCCCATCCCTGGAGGTGTGTTCAATGACGGGCTGGATGAGGCTTTGAGCAACCTGGGCTAGTGGGAGGTGTCCCTGCCCATGGCAGGGGGGTTGGAATTCGATGATCTTTAAGGTCCCTTCCAACCTAAAACATTCTAGGATTCTATGAATCTAAGTGGTTTTGACTTCTCCACTGCTCTTGGAGCTAGTCAGTGCTTTCCTCCCGGAGGAGACACCACCTTGGAGCTCGGTGCCAGTGGTTAGCTTCTCTTAACTCGACTTTTCAAGCAGAGGCTTGGCCAAAAGGTTACGCTGCTCAAAGCTATCCATGAAGGGTGCTCGGAGAGGCTTTAAGGGGGGGTGCACAGGGCTTAAAACAAAAATAGTTCCACATCAGACTGAAATCATTAATGCCCATTGCCCGCAGAGACTAATTAAGGAGAGCTGCAGCTGTTTTTGGAAGCACTTTGTGGGGATTACACAGCGAGCACATGATGAAGGAGTTCTCCGAGTGTGAAACATTAGGCAAGGCGTTTCGTGCTGCTGCGTGTGCAGGCACTGCGCCCCGAAGAGCTGAGATGGGGGGGCTGCTGGGGGAACGGTACAGAGTTTCCCGGACTGTTTGCTTGGAAACGGTTTGCTTTTGTCCAAACAACAGGCTGTGAGTGGTGACAGCCCGGCTGCTTCTGAGCTTAAGCAATGACAGATCACGAAGCCTGGGCATGTAATGAAAAAGGCTAATAAGGTTTCCCCCCTGCTGCCTCCCCCGCCAAAAAAAAAAAAACCCACTGCCATTTGCGTCAGACGGGAGATGGGGCAGCTTGGGGCATTGCTTCTTTGCTCTGCTCCGTAAACAGCTCATGGGGAAGACCTCGTGTTTGCTGTTGTGCTTGGTTATCTGCGTCTCCGTGTCAGGATGGTGCCAAAATATCTTTGTGCTCAAAGTGGAGGGTAAACAAATCCATCTGAGCTAGTTTTGCCCCCCCAGCATCAATGCCTTGTGCCTGCGGTGTCATGCCAGGGTGCTTCTCCGCGCTGCTGTCTGCGGCTGCCTCTCAAAGTCTTCACTGAGCGTTGCGTCCGAAGAGAGATTTCATCATAGAATCGAGGAATCATAGAATCATGAGTGGTTTAGTTTGGAAAGGACCTTAGAGATCATCTAGTTTCAACCCCCTGCTGTGGACAGGATTGCCAGCCACTAGAGCAGGCTGCCCATGGCCCCATCCAGCCTGGTCTTGAATGCCTCCAGGGATTGGGCATCCACAGCTTCTCTGGGCAACCTATTCCAGTGTCTCAGCACCCTCTGAGTGAAAAATTTCCTTCTAATATCTAGCTTAAATCTCCTCTCTCTTAGTTTAAAACCATTCTCCCTCGTTCTGTCACTACCAACCCCTGTAAATAGTTGGCTCCCTTCAGGTACTGGAAGGCCACATTGAGGTCTCCTCGGAGCCTTCTCCAAGCTAAACAAGCCCAGTTCCCTCAACCTTTCTTCAAAGGAGAGGTGCTCCAGCCCTCTGATCATTTCTGTGGCACTTCTCTGAACTTGTTCCAAGAGCTTCATGTCTTTGTTGTGCTGGGGACCCCAGGCCTGGACACAGTACTCCAGGTGGGGTCTCACAAGAACAGAGTAGAGGGGAAGAATCGCCTCCCTCTCCCTGCTGGCCACCCCCTTTTTAATGCAGCCCAGACATAGTTGGCCTTCCAGGCTGCAAGTGCATTGCTGGCTCATGTCCAGCTTCTCGTTCACCAGGACCCCCAAGTCCTTCTCCGCAGGGCTGCTCTCAAGGAGATCTTCTCCCAGTCTATGTAAGTACCTGGGATTGCCCCGGCCCAAGTGCAGCGCCTTGCCCTTGGCCTTGTTGAACCTCATTAGGTCCTCATGGGCCCACTTCTCCAGCCTGTCCAGGTCCCTCTGGATGGTATCCCTTCTGATTGACGGTTGGACTTGATGGTCCTTGAGGTCCTTTCCAACCTTAATGATTCTATGATTCTATGACTGCACCACTCAGCTTGGTGTCATCTGCAAATTTGCTGAGGGTGCACTCGATTCCATCGTCTATGTCATTGATCATGTGCAGTTGTATCTCAACAGGACTCTGTTGCCATCCCAGGAATGGCCAGGACCGTTCTCCTGCTGGTTGGTCCTTGAAGTCCTCCAACCTCATGGTTCACGTATGAGCAAGTGGTTTTACCTTTCTTTAAAGGCAAAGAAACATTGTGTGCAAAAGCTCCTGAGATCCCTGTCCAAAGAGGACTCTGTGCTGGTACTTGAGGACCAGGAATATTCAAGCTGCCTGGCTAATTGGTACCGTTTCTAATTTCAGTCACTTTATTTTAGAGCTGGAGTAACGCGAATGCCCTGTAGATCCCCCAGGCATGCTTTTGAGGGTGTTCTACCTCCCAGCTCCCTTGTTGTCATCGCTCAGCTGCTTTGTGGGTCTGTAGAGGTCCCTTTCACGCATCGTTCATCTCCATGGTGTTGGCAGCGCCTGGAGCTTTGCCTAGTCTGAGCTGGCCCCATCGTTTCCCCATCCCTTCTCCCGGTGTTCAGCTCCCAATGAATTTAGCCATCCTTCAAGGGGAGGACTCAGCTTCATTTCAACGGGTGCCTTCACTTTTTCTGAGAACTGGAACTTCTACCCCCATCATGCTTAAGTTGTGTTGTACAAGATTTCCTTAATTTCTCTTTTTTATTTTTTCTGGTTATTTTATCTGCTTCTGTATCTTGGCTAACCTAAGACTGTGTTTTCTCCACATGGGGCATAAAAGTGTAGCGTTTAGTTCTCCAAGACCATGGGTCATGTTGGATTATTGTAAAATAAATTATAAAGGTGCTTTGTAAAAACTTGTATTGAGTTGCTTGGAACTCTTGAACCTCACCTGAATTTTTTCATTCCTTGATCTTAAACACTCATAAAGCAGCACAAGGTTTGTCATACCGAATTAGATCATAAAGCCATATACTCTGGCTCCGTTCCTGAGTGATAGCCAGCTCATGGTTCTTCTGAGAGCTAATGGGAAAACTTTGGGAGGCGTTAGCGAAGTTGAGAGCTAGGCTTGGAGTCCAGCTATTCACACGCCTTTGGTGAGCTGCCTGCTGGCATGTGCAGAATCCCTGTAGCTCTGGGGATTACAGTTTTATGGTTTGCACATGGGATTTTGCTGTGAGCTCCTAGTTCTTTTTATAGAGAGACTATTCCTGGGGGGTATTTCAACGAGGGGATTTCTGACCTTTGAACAAGAAGTCATTGAGTCATGGAGTGGCGCAGAAGATCCAAAGTGACTTTGCTTGCTGGTCTTTGTTAAAATTCAGGCGTTTCGTGGTATAGAACTTTACTTGTTATTGTTGTTGCCATATGCTGGAGTTGTGCTGAGAGATTTATTTTGGTGCCGTGTCTTCTTGGTTGCTCTTGCCTTGCATCTTGGCGTTGTCAGAGAGGGTTCAAGAGACCTGACAGCCCTCAGAGATTGTTCTCCTGGAGCTTGCTGAGAGAAGCGCCTCAGGTGAACTTAAATTGGTAAAAAAACCTTTGCAGAACAGAGTTACGCTGCAGGAACTTGCAAGCATGGATTTGGGTATTGATCTGATGGGGCTGGTAATAAGTCTAAAAGAGGTGATAGAAGATGAGGCAGAAAGAAAAGCATGGAGAGGGTTATACAAATAAGAAGTAACCTAAGCAATAGAGTATTTTATTAACTAGTAATACTCAGCACTAATTGTCTTTATGAGACTGTGCAAACATTAATTAAGCTGCTACCACCTGCGAGGCAGGTAAGGAGGAACGGTCAGTTTTATGCGTGGGAAAGCCGGTGAGGCTGTGCTTTTGCAAGATACTAAAATCTGCGCCTGGTGGAGGGCACCAAGGAGTCCGTTGGGCTTTGGTTGGGCTCTTTGCCAACATCTGCACAAGATGCCCTGTGCAGTGCATTGCCTTCAGGTTGCCTTCTGGTTTTTAACCAGAAAAGGGATTGCTGGTGTAGTTGGATATTTTTGAATTCTTCAAAGGTCAGTTTTGAAAACAAAACCACAAATTACATTGTTTTCTTTTAAACTATAAGCATCCATGCTTTGTACCAAAATGGGATGCTGGCATGACAGCTTGGCAACCCCATGAGGATCTACCAAGAAGTTGTGTTGTCTTTGTCAGAAGAAATATCTGTGCTCAGCAAGGGAAAGGCTGCCTTGTTTTGGGTAGATGCTGTAGTGAGGATGTAAAAACTGGCTTAATCAAGGTGGGAACTGGAATATTGTCCGAGCCGAACCAAAACCACAGGAGCAAGATGGTCCATAGGTTAATTGGATGAAGAGAAAACGAAGGAGGGCTTTTTCAGGACCCTTGGCCAACAGGTAAGAAATTGCAGGTCAACTTTTTCTAGTGGTTTTTGCAGGAGGAGGATGCTAAGAAGAAGAAGAATGGCAGGCAAGTGGTTTGGCTTTTCCTGTATTTACCCCGAACTAGAGCTGACGCTGATGTTATCAAGAGAACCGTCCTCCTTGTCTCTCCATCCTTTCCTAGGTGGGAAATAATGTAAGGAGTTGGAGGATTCCTTGAGAGAGGTGGAATAAGGAAAGAATTTAAATCTTTTTGGGAGATCTTGTGCTGGAAACGTGTTTGTCCATATGATATTCCCATTAAATCTCTCCGGAAATGGAAGATGTAGGGGAAGTAATTTCTGGGAAAGTAATTGATATTGTAATAAAGTCTTCCAGCTGCTGTTTCAATCTCATGCATGTATGCGTTCTCCTGGGCTATCAAGTGTGATAGGACTGTGCTGCTTCTAATATCATGACAGTGCCAAAAAGTGGGATTTGAAGAGGTGCCATGTCTTGGCCAGAGTGGAGAGGAGACCTGAACGGGCTGTCGTTGGGTGCAAGTCAAGTTGTTGGGTGCAAGTCATCTTTGGGTGGAAGATCTTGGCCATCGTGGTGTGCAAGTGCTGCCTGGGGACATCCTGGGGAGCACCTCCATCAGGGCTTGCATTTGTTCTTCCACGACATCCCTTTGTATCACCCGGGCTGGCTGCGAAAGGACCTCTTGCCCCGAAGAGCTGAAACCACCTGTCATGAGCTTGGTGAATGTCAAGAGGCCAAGGATTCAAGTCATATTGTTGGAGTGATACATGTGAAGGGGCAAGGAGGAGGTTTTCATCGAAAGGTCTGGAGAAGGGGAGACCCGAAATAACTGTGCTGTGAACTGGGACAGTTGTTACTTGGAACAGCTCAGTAATAGTAGGAGACTGGTCTGGGAATGTGGAGAGTGTCACTCCTGCCACGGTGTCAGGTTATCGTTTGTTAGTATTTGCTTTGGCAGCCAAGTTTCTCTTCTGACTTTTTTGGATGAAGTTGGTGTTAAATGTTGGAAGGTGGGATTTTTAAAAAGCATATCTCTGGAAGTTTTGCTCATTTGCCTCTCACAAGTTCTTTAGGAATCCATAGCTGTCCTCACCGATGGGTTGTCACTGAGTGTAAATCATCCTGGCCTCTGTCTTCAGAGTCCTACTGGACTTTACAATTTGAAAAAACATAGCTGACAGTCACAAAATGGAAAAAAAAAATCCATCAGGGCTTCAGCTGAGCCTGTGCTGGGGAACAGAGGCGTTTCTTGGATTTGCTGACTAGAGTGATCCCTCATCAGATTCTCCTTCCAGGCTGTTGTTCCTAAATCTGCTTCTGTCCAAATGCTCATGAAAAAAAAAATTGCTAAAAATGATAAAGCTGAACTGGATTGTCTTACACAAGTCAGGCAGCAGATTGCAAATGCTCATATATCTGGTACAGGTTGGTCATGGCAATGTCCTAATCCTGGTGAGATGCAGCCAGAACATCTCACCATGTCCTATGCTGCTGTCCTCTCTGCTGTGCAGAGCCCAGCTCCAGAGACCAAAGAGATGCTGCTGCTCCAAAATATTCTGTGAAGGCACTTTTCTCCCAAAAAGCCGTAGAAACATGGGTCCTTCTACTTTTGGTATGGAGGGTGTGTGGTGCAGTGTCCTCCTTAGCTTAGAAATTACCTTCCTCTTTTAAATAATTATCAGAGTGAGAGGTTTGAAAAGAGTATTTAGTGATGAAATGGAGA
This sequence comes from Syrrhaptes paradoxus, assembly GCA_013400615.1. Taxonomy (NCBI): domain Eukaryota; kingdom Metazoa; phylum Chordata; class Aves; order Pterocliformes; family Pteroclidae; genus Syrrhaptes; species Syrrhaptes paradoxus. Next base: position 41,435 of record VZTO01010182.1, read on the forward strand.
CCTGGGAGTTTTATGTAAGATTCTTGCAGCTTTTTCTTATTGGCGCCGTTATCGGTGGTATTTCTGGCCCTACTTTTATTTCTTTTCCTGGATCGAATGTTCATCGTACTGGGAAGCTGACACCTTGGGCTTCTCTCCGCGTGACCTTTCCCCAAGTGCAGTAATGAAATAGCAGGGAGAGAAGGGCTTTAAGGGAAGACTCCTCGAACTGAAATGATCTTCATTTATTGATTTAACCAGCACAAAGAGAAACTATTTGCCCTCTCCCTATAAAATGGGTCAATATTTCTTGACCTGCTTCCCCTCTGCAGGGAAATGCAGTGAGACCAGAGGATACCATCCTTTCTCTTTGGAAAACCCATTTTATTTTTCATTTTTGATAGTTCTTCCTCTTGAAATTGTTGATGGAAGGCATGGTGGAGATGGGTACTTTGGGATACAGCAAGCAATGAGGCTGTTATGCGCTTAAGCGCATGTTGCATTGCCTCTGGGGAGTGCAGATGGGCTTGGTACCAGAATGGGACCTGACTCAGACTATAGAAATCATGGGAGGATGGCTGTTGGTTTTAGCAGGGATTGCCTTCACCCATCTCTTTGGGCTGGAGCACAGGTTTTGCTCCGTGTAATGTGGAACATTGGCTTTTTGGCTGGTGCAGGGTGCAAAGAAGTAATGTCCCTCTGAGAAGTGGAAATTGTGCCCATTCTTTATAGAATCATTAAGGTTGGAAAAGACCTCAAGGATCATGAAGTCCAGCTGTCAACCCAACACCACCTAACCCACTAAGCCATGTCCTGAAGCACCACATCTACATTTTTCTTGAACACCTCCAGGGATGGTGACTCCACCACTTCCCTGGGCAGCCTGTTCCAGTGTTTGGTCACTCTTTCAGTGAAGAAAAATGGTCATCTGCTTATAAATGTATATTTATTTATATTTATGTTTAGCTTATTGTTTATAAATGTTCTATCTGCTTGTCTTTCTTTTGTGAGAAATTCAGCATTGTCCATGGCTACCCGTACTCCTGCCCTCCTTGTACCTCTTCCTTTAGTGGAGGAGCAGGAGAGAGCTCGTTGGCCTTCCTCTCAGGTTCATCTTCCTTCCATCATCAAGATCTCATGATGGCGCCTGTCCTGGGTCAGAATATGGACCCCCGTCCCTTGCGGACAAGCATTATGCTTGAGGACGAAGGTTGGTGTGACTCCTTCCGTGGCCAGGAGCTCGATCCAATGGCCTCACATGGTAGTTTGGGAACCACCACCGAGCTGTGACTCCAATGGGTATTATTAGAAATTATGTGGTCACACTTAAGCCACAGAAACTTCTCTTGGCATTTGAGTACTAGTCACTGTAAAATTATCCCCCTAAGAGAGAGGGGGAAGCATGATTGCTTTGGGTGGTGAAAGGAGTCCCAGAGCTAGTGATGGTTTCGGCTCCAGATTTGTGCTGGGGGGTTTCTAAGGGCACTGCGTGGTGAACTGGGCTTCCATGCAGCTTGTGTGGTGGATGGAGTTATTCAGGACTTGTATTCGGAGGATTTATTTGTAGGCGAAGGTGGATAGTTGCAGTTTCTCCATCTGAAATATATATTTGGTTTAATGACAAGCAAGAGCACGTGCCCTTTTCCCTGAAACTACAGAAAAACCCCTGTAGTGCTGTCAATAAAAAGATTACCTGACAGCCTCGGAAAGGAAATGAAAATTTATCAAATATTACCACCCCTGTTTAGGATGTCTTGTCAAACTTGGAGGCAGGAGAAGCGAGATTTCTTGTTCTTTTTTCCCTCTCCCGAGGTGACATCCTGGGCGATCCCGAGGATGGTACAAGGCGATCGCTCTGCTCACCTGTCACTCAGTATTTAGAAAATCAGGTGTCTATTAGAGGCAGAATCTTGGCACTGCTGGAGGATTTTAGTCACACAAGATGCCGTTTCCTTCGGTGTGTGCTGCTGGAGAGGCCAGGATGACTGTTCTGGACAGTGCGGGGCTATATTTTGTATTTGTGCTGAGAAGCTGATCACACACTGATGGTTAGAGTTGCTGTCAGGACAGTCAAGGACTTTCCATCTTCTCTGCTGGGCCAGTGCCTGCAGGGGCAGGAGAAGGTTGGAGGGAGCACAGCCCCAATTCCTAGCACAGATTCAACCTTAGTTTCGGGATTGAAATCCAAATTGGCCAGTGGTCTATTCTATATCATGCACAGCGTGGCCAGTATATAGGTGAGGCTCTGTCTGGAATTTCTCTCTTTTGCTCCAGGTTGTCTGTCTCTGGGTTGCCCCTCTCTCAGGGTCGTCTTGGTCTCTCGGACACTCAGGCTCTTATCTCCATTATGAGATTGCGGTTTTAGGACTCTCCCTGCTCTGAGATTATTATCTGTGAATGGGCTCGCTGAGCCTTGGTCATCGTGTGATGAGCAGTATCACTGTGTATCACTCATTTGTATATTTGTTTATATTACTATTATTAACGTCATTATTATTATTTCCAATATGATTGTAGTTATTAAATTGTTCTTATCTTAACCCACGAGTCTCTTTTCTCTTCACCCCTTTAATTCTGTCCTCCATCTCCAGGAGCAGGGAGGGTGAGCGAGCAGTGTTGTGTAAAACCACAACAGGAGGGTAGAGAGAGAATTGTTGATGCATTTGTCTTCAACCACAAATGGAAACTTTTCTTCTCAATTTTGCTTCCTTCTTCATTAGCAGCCTTGGATATACCAAAGTTAATTGAGATCAGGTGACTTGGAGCTCTGAGCTTTCATTATTGCGAAGTCTCTTAACTTTGTCGCTGACTTCAGGAGCTAAAAAGCCACTAAGGCCAAAGCTTTCCTCATTGCTCTTTTTCCTAAAAGGAGGGTGTGGGTCGTCTTTTTGCCTTTGTGCTAAGAAATCGTGGTTGGAAGGACCTTGAATCAAAATTAATCCCCTCTACTCTGCCCTGGTGAGACCGCATCTGGAATATTGTGTCCAGTTCTGGGCCCCTCAGTTCAAGAAGGACAGGGAACTGCTGGAGAGAGGCCAGCGCAGAGCCACAAAGATGATGAAGGGAATGGAGCATCTCCCTGATGAGGAAAGGCTGAGGGAGCTGGGTCTCTTTAGCTTGGAAAAGAGGAGACTGAGGGGTGACCTAATTAATGTTTATAAATATGTGAAGGGTGAGTGTCAGGAGGATGGAGCCAGGCTCTTCTCTGTGACATCCAGTGATAGGACAAGGGGCAATGGGTTCAAGCTGGAACATAGGAGGTTCCACTTGAACATGAGAAAAAACTTCTTTACAGTGAGGGTGACAGAGCACTGGAACAGGCTGCCCAGAGAGGTGGTGGAGTCTCCTTCTCTGGAGACATTCAAAGCCCGCCTGGATGCGTTCCTGTGCGATCTGATTTAGGTGTTCCTGCTCCGGCAGGGGTATTGGACTAGATGATCTTTCGATGTCCCTTCCAATCCCTAACATTCTGTGATTCTGTGAAGCATTGTCGTGGTGTGAGATGCTTGTTGGGTGATGTGAGTACATCTCATGTGCAAGTCGGAAGAGGCAGGTTGGTTTTCCCAACTGGGGAAGTACATGTGGTCCTGCAAGTCTCAAACTTCCGAAAGTCACTTTGAAGGTAAAGAACTGGGATTGAAAAACCATAAAATCCTAGAATCATAGAATGGTTTGGGTTGGAAGGGACCTCAGAGATCATCTAGTTCCTACCCTGTGCCATGGGCAGGGATACATTCCACTAGACCAGGTTGCTCAAGGCTCAAAGGCTCAGGCTCAAAGCCTCAAAAAGCACCTAAGTGAAGGAACACGCTTTCCTCTTCTTCATTCCCATCCATTCTAGTCTTTGTAGAGCGATGAATAAAAAGGGGGAAAAAAAAAGAAACCAACCCACCCACAATAATCTATAGCAACTGTCACCCAGCAAACTACTCCCATTTCATACGGATAGGTTAGGTGTCAGCGCGCGATCGATGGCTCTCGTACAATAATTATAAAAACTAGCGAGTTGTGTTGCTTGAGTGAGTTTAAGAAGAGTAGGGTCTCAATCTTTTCTCTAATAGGGCTTTGACAGTCTGCAGCGTAGAGGCTTCGTCTTAGTCTGACAGTGTTGTCATTAAACACCAGGTAGCGTGGAACAACAGAGAACACGAGTTTGGAGCGCCAGGGAACACGCGGCTTTGACAGGAGTTATTTGTCATCGAGGAGCTGCCCAAACTCCTCAGCCTGCAATACGGACGGCTGCTTAAAGTGACTTATTGCCCCTGTCTGCGGCTGCAGTTGTGATTTGATAATCGGTAAATGTTTGTCAAAGATGAATTCCCTCCCTGATTCAGTGCTGTGCTGGAAAAGCAAATGAAAAGCGGGGAAAAAAACATATTGAATGGATTAAAGACTGGGGCAGGATGAGGATGACAGAAACAAGAGATTTCCCAGCTAACTTGCCCTCCTTCCTTTGAGGAGGTAAACATCGAGGATTAGGATGCTGCTGCTTTGCTGGTGTGGTGGGATGGAGCATCGAGGTTTTGACCCTAGCTGGCAGCAAAACACCACAACAGCCGCTCACTCACCCTCCCCTCTCCTGGGGTTGGGGGGAGAATTAAAGAGGTGAAGGGAAAAGAGACTCATGAGTTGAGATAAGAACAATTTAAGAACTAAACTGCAATAATATTGAAATTAATAATTATAATAATAGCAATATATACAAATAAGTGATACACCGTGATACTGCTAACCACCCAATGACCAAGGCTCAGCCTGTTCCTGGCTAATGATCCTGGAGCAGGGAGAGTCCTGAAACTGCAATCCCGGACTAAAGAAAAGAGCTCAAGCATCTGAGACAGAGAGCTGAGCGAGAGAGTGAGATAAGCCTAAGAGAGGGGCAACCCAGAGAGAGCTGACCCACCCAGACAGAGAGGTGACCCAGGGCAAGAGGGGATGACTGAGAGCAAGAGAGAGCATTTCTGGACATATCCTCACCTGTATATTAGGCATGACATGCATGATATGGAATAGACCATTGGCCAGTTTGTGTCTTAATCCTAAACCTAAGGTCGAATCCTGGGTTAGTAACTGGGGCTGTGCTCCCTCCCAGCTTCTCCTGCCCCTGCAGACACTGGCCCAGTAGAGAAGCAGAGAAGTCCTTGAGTGTCCTGGCAGCAACTCTAACCATCAGTGTGTGATCAGCTTCTCCTCAGCACAAATCCAAACACAGCCTTACACTAGCTGCTGTGAAGAAAGTGAACTCTGTCCCAGCTGAAACCAGGACATGGAGGCTTGGTGGCCTGGGGGACTGGGAGAACTGCATCCATGACAAGGATTCTTTTTTGCAGGCTTTGAAGCTCCTGAAGTTACAGGTTGCATTGCTGTGCTTGGTTTCAAGGGATCACAGACAGTTGGGGAGTGATGGCTGTGTTACAGGCTGCTCAGGGAAGTGGTGGAGTCACCATCCCTGGAGGCGTTCAAGAAATGCATAGATGTGGTGCTTAGGGACATGGTTTAGTGAGATAGGTGGTGTGGATTGACAGTTGGACTTGATGATCCTTGAGGTCTTTTCCAACCGTAATGATTCTATGATTCTCCTTTGCTTAACCTACTCACGGTGTTTCTGACTTTGACTCCGTTCTCACTATCCTGGAGATTTCAAGAGTAATTTTTTGGTAAGGAGAGCAAAGTCTTGATTCTTTTCTTTCCATCGACATGGTGCTCAGCAGGTCTTTTGGCAGATGTTTCCCTTGGCAAATATATATGCATGTACTCAGTGGTTGCAACTTGTAGCTGAAACCTTTTTTTTCTTGTTCAGATGGATTTGGAGCCTGTCCGTTGCTTGCTTTATACAGAAGTTTGTAAAGGAGAATCAAAAGGATCTTAATAAACCTGCTGCCTGTAAAGTTTTCCTCTGTTCTTCTACACTTTGTACAAGTTTCTTAGCTGATACCTGAGTCTAGTCAGGGTCTTTTAAATGGATAGTTAGGAAAGGTAAAAACCGGGTGGCCTTTAGTTTGATAAGTGGCTTTGAGGGTGGGGAAATACCTAATGGATTCAAATTTTCCTTGTTAAATTAAAAAAAAAAAAAGAATGCAAATGGATTTCCAACCCATGTGCTCCGTGTCATTTCCCAAGGCAGAGCCACCTCTCTCCGTGCCCCGACGAGGAGTTAACAGGAGATCCCTGAACCCATTTGATTATAACCGGGGTTTTTCTACTGTTCTGAAGTGCTGAAAATGATCAAGAGCAGGAAAAAGTGGAGTGATTTATTAGGCTCATAAAAATTCATACTTTGTTATTCCAGTCGTCTTCCATCTGCAGCTTGTTAGAACGAGAACCCCTGGCAGCTCCCGCCGCGAGGCCGGGGGGGGAGGAGGGCATTTATCAGCCTTCCTCCTGCCATCCGGCTCTCATTTAGAGAAATGGACCTGGCTCCTGGAAACACATTAATAATCATTCACTGAAGGAAGGAGGGGGAAATAAAAAAAAAAAACCCACCACCCTCTTTTGTTATAATAATAAGGGTTGTGTTTGAACAAGGTCCAGTGCTCCAGGGACGCATTCCGGGTCTTTAACGTGGGCTGTAGTTGGGGAAAAAGTGTATTTAGGGCATTAAGCGTGACCACCTCTCGCCGGTCCCAGTGGAGAGGTTGGATAACGTGGTCTCTGCTCATCCTTAGCAGGCTCATCCGCTCATGCAGCGTTCGGACAGGGCCTTTCCACAGTGAGGATGGGGATGCGACGGAGCTGGGTACAAGTGGATGGAACCCAGGATGGGGAGTGGGAGCCTGGTTTTGGGACCACACATCTTCTTGGGATACTAGGAGGGACGTTACAGGTGAGGGACTCTTAACCTGTCCCCAGCAGGACTTGGTTGGAGTCTGTCCATCTCTGCCTCTCTCTGTATTTGTGATTGGAGAGAATAAACTGGAAAAGGTTGCCCAGGGAAGTTATGGATGTCCCAGCCCTGGAGGTGTTCAAGGTCAGGTTGGATGATGCTTTGAGCAACCTGGATTAGGGGAAGGTGTCCCTGCCCATGGCAAGGGGTGGAGTTCAATGATCTTTAAGGTCCTTTCTGACCCAAACCATTCTATGAAACCTAGATTCTAGAAATTTCTATGAAGCCTAGATTATAGAATCATAGAATGGTTTGGGTCGGAAAGGACCTTCAAGATCACCTTGTTCAAACCCCCTGCCATGGCCAGCGACACCTGATGATCAGGCAAGGACACCAGGACTAGATGATCTTCAGAGGTCCCTTCCAGCCTCAGCCATTCTGTGATGTCTTTTCAAATGACTTGAGGAGGAGGAAGAAGGTAGTCTGATGAATGGAGAGGATAAAGTTCTAACGTGAAAAACCTTGGTAAGGTTTGTTTTTATTTGCCATCTCCAAGGCAAGAAGATGTGGGTTGGTGTCCTAAAACTCTGACCTTGTATGTGATGAGTACACAGGCGTGAGGCTTTGAGTCCTTGTTGGGTCTAAGGCAAGCTGAGACATAACATTTTTTATTAAGTTCTCCTTTGACCATATCCAGTGGTATTTCCATGATTAAATGTTTCTTTTCTAGAAATTAGTTTCCCTGGGACACTCTCAGAACTTCTCAGGTGCTAATGAAATGTGGCTTGGTGAACTTTTGATAATCACAGAATGGCTTGGGTTGGAAGGGACCTTCAAGATCATCTCGTTCCAACCCCCCTGCCATGGGCAGGGACACCTCCCACTAGACCAGGTTGCTCAAAGCCTCATCCAGCCTGGCCTTGAACACCTCCAAGAATGGGGCATCCACAGCTTCTGTGGGCATCTTCTAGTGCCTTACCACCCTTATCATAATGAATTTCTTTCTTATGTCCAATCTAAATCTCTCTTTCAATTTAAGACTGTTCCCCCTCATCCTATCACTCCACCCCCTGATAAAGAATGCCTCCCCATCTCTCCTGTAGCTGCCTTTCAGCACTGAACGGTGCTTGAAGGTCTCCCCAGAGCCTTCTCTTCTCCAAGCTGCACAACCCCAACTCTCTCAGCCTGTCCTCAGACAGGAGGTGCTCCAGCTCTTGGATCATCTCCGTGGCCTCCTCTGGCCCCGCTCCAACAGCTCCGTGTCTGTCCTGTGCTGAGGACCCCAGAGCTGGATTGGATGAAGTGTTCTGGAGGGGATCTCATCAGGGTGGAGCAGAGGGGGAGAATTCCCTCCCTTGACCTGCTGGCCATTTAAGTTTTTTTCCTTGAGGCTGGGTGATGCTTTCCCCATTATTCCCACTCCATATTTCCAGGGAATAAAAGTCCTGTTCTTTTTTAAAACTGGGAATTTAAGATGCATACTCACATATTCACCTGAATATGTGCATTTTAATACTGTCCTTTCTAAAATGGGTATTTCCTTTGAGTTCATCTCTAGCAAGTGCCACTGTACTGATGCACAGTGCCTGATGGGTTACCTTAACTTCATCTTTGCCTGCGGTCTGTTCAGCGGAAAGGAATTAATGAAGCAGATTTGGTATTAATTCTGCAAATGTTCCCAGCTGAAAGCTGCTGCCATGCTAAGAAAATATTGCGATGGGTTTGGAGCCCGCTAAAAACGTTTCAGCTGCAAAACTCGTGCTTCTCTTGTCCTCTGTGAATATTACAGTCTGAACAGCAGTCTTGCTTGGGGTCGCAGGTAAAGCACTTTTGATCAATTGGATTTATTTCCTATTAAGCAACAGTTCATGATCATAAACCATCGTTTACATTCTGGCATAAATAGCCATCGTTCTTGAAAAAGCTCCGAACTGAATGAGTGTGAAAATTAAATTCCCCTCTTAAACCGAAGGATGGTCCTTTTGGAAGCTGATTCCAGTAGCAATATAATTAACCTCTTGCTGTGCCATTCTGTGTGAACATATTGAACACAGCTCTGTGATTATCATCCTGTAATACCGGTATCTGCTTTCACACTAAATTCGTAACAGTATTACAGTAATCCCAAATCCTTTTGTTAACTCTAGGGACTTGGCCAAGTTGGTAGCCAGAACAAAAGGCGTTGGAGCTTGTGTGGCTCAGGGCTGATGTTTTGCAGGTGCTTCTGGTGGAATGGGAAACACCAAAATTTTTTGCTTTGGGGGTGTTGGAGCTGTGATGAAACTTTATTTGGATTCACCCACAGATTTATGCTCGTTGCAAGGTCATTTGATGCATGATCCGTTAATATAAGTCTTGAAAAGTCCATGCATGAGTTGGGTAGGTCCACAACTTCTTCTGGAGTTGCACAAGGTTTTTTTAAGGGCATTGGAGGCAGAGCTGTGCTGGCTCTTAGCGACTTTTCCAGGGACACTTCATTTTCCTCGCAAATTATTCAGTGTAAGTGCTATTATATGCTCTCTGCTCCCCTGTCCAGTCGTCAAAACCAGCTGCTTCTCTTCTTTTAGCCCATCTTCCCTGTATCTTTCTCATTTTTTTTCTCCATTTGTTCTCTTCCTATCTGCACTATTTCTTACCCAGGGAAGCGTGTGGTGTTGGGGACAGGGATGTCTCCAGGGGGCATTGGATGCTGGGGTTGCTCTACCAGCTCTGCACCCAATGATGAGGAAAAGTGTCTCCAAGAAAGCAACACTTGGCAAAAGGATGACAAAGGCTTCTTTAGATTTCTTTGGGCATACTAGGGTCATTCACCGTCTTGGTCTTGACCCTGGTTGGCAGCAAAACACCACAATAACCGCTCGCTCACCCTCCCTGCTCCTGGGGATGGGGGAGAGAATTAAAAGGATAAACGGAAAACAGAATTGGGGGTTGAGATAAGAACAGTTTAATAATGAAACTACAATAATATTGAAAATAATAATGATGATAATAATAGTAATACATGGAAGTACACAAAAGAGTGTTACACAGTGATACTGCTCACCACGCGATGACCAAGGCTCAGCCTGTTCCTGGCTAATGATCCTGGAGCAGGGAGAGTCCCAAAACCACAATTCTGGAATAGAGATAGGAGCCCAAGTGTCTGAGAGACCGAGACGACCCTGAAAGCGGGGCGATCGGGAGGGAGACAACCCGGAGCAGGAGAGAGCACTTCTAGACAGACTCTCATCTCTACCCTGGGCATGATGTGCATGATACGGAATAGAACACTGGGCAATTTGAGTCTCAGTCCTAAACCTGAGGTTGAATCCTGGGCTAGTAACTGGGGCTGTGCTCCCTCCCATCTTCTCCTGCCTCTGCAGACACTGGTCCAGCAGAGAAGCTGGAAAGTCCTTGAGTGTCCTTTCAGCAACTCTAACCATCAGTGTGTGATCAGCTTCTCCTCAGCACAAATCCAAACACAGCCTCACACTAGCTCCTCTGAAGAAAGTGAACTCTGTCCCAGCTGAAACCAGGGCATTCACTCTCCTGGTTTCAGGGAGGATGCTGTGGACATCGCTATTTTATTGACAGCTGGCGTCAGTGTTCTTTTTCAGGAGTCTCCCAGTGCATCCTCAGCACTGAACATGATGGCCACAGTGTAGGAGCGGCAGGTTGTGTAAGCACAGCACAGCTCGTGGTGTCTGGATCAGCATGTTCCTCTTCAAGTGCTGTTTGAAAATACCCATTGTTGTGCACAAGTGCAGTATTGGAGCAAGACGAAGCTGCCGCCCATTTTCACAAAATAACCCAAAACTCACACTAAAAGCCAGACATAACCTATGCTGGGTTGGTGCAGAGCCCTCTGCCGTGGAGATGTGCTGGTAGAGGTGTCTCAGACTGTACTTGGTGGTCTCCAGCCTTGTGTCCCTGTGAACCCCACGGTTCCTCAACTCAACACCACTCTCAGTCCCAATTGTAAGTGCTAAAATCTTTAGGATTTTGCTCTATTTAAAAAAAAAAAAAAAAAAAAGTGAAATCCCTGATGTACTTCAGTGACACAACTTTTTCAAATTCACTGTGTTTAAGGAAAAACAACTGAGTGGCACATCCCACCTTCAAAGCGCTTTGCGAAGTTTTGTTTGCACCCTATAGCAAAGCAATGCCTTTGTGTGTTATTTTGTTTTCCCTTCAGGAATTTGAGCTTAAGGTATGCCTCAACCAAACCACTTATTTCACAGTTGGGAAAACAGAGGTGGGAGAAATGGGATTAAATTCTGGGATTTTTAGCTTTTCTTCTTTTAGCATGTCACTTCTTTTAGCATGTCACTAGGAGGAACAGATCCTCCTAGAAGCTATGCTAAGGCACATATGAGACAAAGAGGTGATTCGAGACAACCAGCATGACTTCACCAAGGGCAGATCTTGCCTGACCGATCTGGTGGCCTTCTATGATGGAGTGACGGCTTCGGTGGACAGGGGAAGGGCGATGGATGTCATCTACCTGGACTTCTGCAAAGCCTTTGACATGGTCCCTCACCACATCCTTCTCTCTAAATTGGAGAGGTGTG
>VZTO01010182.1:53621-64731 GCA_013400615.1 Syrrhaptes paradoxus
TGATTCTATGATTCTTTTTAGAGATTAATTTTTTTAGCAGAAATTAGATTATTGAGTCCAACACTAATGAATATTCACTGAGAAAGCATTGTCTGCACCATGGTAGGAAAGCAAATAGCATGAGGCTCTAGGTTGATAACAAAGGCAATAGTTGAGACCCCAAAACCCCGTAATCTGACTTTCTTCATGTGCACAGAACTGTTGCAGCGGGATGGGAGCTGGTACATCCTCGTAGGACATTTTTTCCAGCCCTTCCGCCAGCTTTTTTGTCTTCCTCTGGACGCAGTCGAGTACCTGCACATCCTTCTTAAATTTTGGGGCCCAAAACTGCACACAGTACTCAAGGTGAGGCCACACCAGTGCTCAGTCTAGTCCAAAGCTAGATGGTAGTTGGACTAGATGATTATTGTTGGTCTCTTCCAGGTGGAACTCTTCCTTCTTTTTCCTCCTTCCTTCTTCTTCCTCCTTCTTCCTTCTTTCTGCCTTTTTTCTTCCTTCTTTTTCTTTCTTCTTTCTTTTTCTTCTTCCATCCTTCTTCCTTCCTTCTTCCTTCTTCTCCTTGCTTCTTGCTTCTTCTTGCTTCTTCTCAATACGGTATGATAATCACCTCTTTTGACTGGCTAGTTGTACTGTCTTTGACACACCCTGGGATATGGTTTGCCCTCATGGCCTACTGCCAACCAGCAGCCCCAGATCCCTTGTGCAGGGCTGCTCTCCTGCCGTTCTTCTCCCAATCTGTACTAGTGTCCAGTGTTACTCCATCTCAGGTGCAAAATTCAACACTTGGACTTGTTAAATGTCATGCCATTAATGATTCCCCAATGCTCCAGTTTCTGTCTAGATCCCTCTGCAAGGTGTCTTGTCCCTCAAGAGAGCCAACAGCACCTCTCTGCAGATTTGCTAATGATGCATTCAACTCTTGCATCCAGATCATTGATAAAAAGCTTGAAAAGAACTGTCCCTAGGGTTGAGCCCTGAGGAGTAGTGCTGGTGACTGGTCACCAGCCAGATGCAACCTCATTCACTGCAAATCTCTGAGCATTGCTTGTCAGCCACTTCTTCACCCTGCACACCATGTACCAGCTCATCTCACAGCTGGGCAACTGTCCTGTTTTGGGCTAGGACGGAGTTAACTTTCTTTATGGTAGCTAGTGAGAGGCTGTGTTTGGATTTGTGCTGAGGAGAAGATGATCACATGCTGATGGTTAGAGTTGCTACCAGGACAGTCAGGGACTTTCCAGCTTCTCTGCTGGGACAGTGTCTGCAGAGGCAGGAAAAGATGGGAGGGAGCACAGCTCCAGTTACTAACCCAGGATTCGACCTTAGGTTTAGGATTGAGACTCAAACTGGCCAATAGTCTATTCCATATCATACACATCATGCCCAGTATAGAGATGAGGCTCCATCCGGAATTACTTGCTCTGGCTCTGGGTCGTCTCCCTCTGGGTCGCCCCTCTCTTGCTGCCATCTCAGTCTCTTGGATACTTGGGTTCTTCTCTTCATTCTGGGATTGCAGTTTCAGGACTCTCCCTGCTCCAGGATCATTGGCCAGGAACAGGCTGAGCCTTGGTCATCAGGTGGTGAGCAGTATCGCTGTGTGTCACTCATTTGTATATTTGTATAAATTACTATTGTCATCAGTATTATTTTTTATATTCTTGTAGTTTAATTCTTAGATTTTTCTTATCTCAACCCACGAATCTTTTTTCCCTTCACCCCTTTAATTTGCTCTGCTATCCCCAGGATTTGGGAGGGTGAGCAAGTGGCTGTGTGGTGTTTTGCAAACCAGGGTCAGAAACCACAACAGCAACTTGTCCAGAAGGATGCTGTGAGGGACAGTATGAAAAGCTTTATTAAAATCCTGAAAAACTACATCCACCACCTTCCCTTCAACCCCGAGGTGTTTGACCTTATCGTAGAAGGATATCAAATTTGGACACGGTCTTGCTAGGGCTTTACGAAAGGGAGGGAGGTTTGGTCCCGTGCTGTCCTGGAGCATCACCCCGTGTGGGTGATTTTCCTGCTGCTGCAAGCGCCTGCTGCCGCAGTGTGGGTTTGCTTTGTGTAGTAGGTGAACGACAGCTTTGTTCTGGGAGCTGAGGAAGAGAGAACGGTGGTTTTTGCTGAATCTTTACTTCCAGACCTGGAGCAAATCCTGCGGCAAAGAAGTTTGTGGCATTCATCTTCATGTTTTAAAGTGTTTGCTTTCGGAATACCCTTCGGCAAAGATTTTCAGTTCTTTTTTGAGCTTGTTTTGGTTTCAAGTGCATGTTTTTAAATCTTTGTTAGCATCAGAGCTTCTATCAGGAGTTATGGCATGCTGGTGGCATCCTTTACACATATACTAAGAGCCCTTTTTTTTCTTTTTAATTTTTCTTCCTATTGACTGCCTTTGAAAAAGTAAGTCACTTTTATCACATATTTTTGGCCTCCGCTTTGCTTTTTTTCCTACTGGACTCATCGTGACTGAGTTAAAAAGGTCCCTTGGGGTGGCCCTGCTGCATTGCTTTGCATCCCTGAGGTTTGCTCCGGAGCTGGGGACAGTACCATTCCCGTATCAAAGGTACAGCTTCTGCTCCCTAATTTACATTCATTCCCGCTCTCATCTCACTTCCGAGTGGTGGAAGATCAATGTACCTGTCACTCATTGCTTCCCCGGCTTGCCTCACCGAGGGGTTTAAGAGCAGCGACAGCAGCTGCTGGTGGTCCAGTGTGCAAAGACTCATGTATGGGGAACATGATGGTGGCCCATGACAGAGGGTAGGAGACCTAGTAGGACCCAGGTGTCCTGGGTTCAAGCTGAAACAGAGTTAATTTTCTTCACGGTAGCTAGCTAGAGTCTGTGTTTGGATTTGTGCTGAGAAGAAGCTGATCACACACTGATGGTTAGAGTTGCTGCCAGGACAGTCAAGAACTTTCCAGCTTCTCTTCTGGGCCAGTGTCTGTAGGGGCAGGAAAAGCTGGGAGGGAGCACAGCTCCAGTTACAAGCCCAGGATTTGGTCTTAGGTTTAGGATTGAGACCCAAATTGCCCAGTGGTCTATTCTGTATAATGCATGTCATGCCCAGTATAGAGATAAGGGCCCTCCAGAAGCTCGTCCCTTTTTGTTCTGCATCCCTTCTTGCTCCGAGTCAGCTCTCTTTTCTAGATCCGCTCTCTCGGGGTGGTCCCTCTCACTGGGTTTTCTCCCTCCTTTGGTCAGCTCTTGGTCTGGGATGCTCGGGCTCTTATCTCCGTTCTGGGATTGCCGTTTCAGGACGCTGGGATCGTTGGCTGGGAATGGACTGAGCCTTGGTCATCGTGTGATGAGTAATATCACTGTGTATCACTCATTTGTATATTTGCATATATTATTGTTTTCAATATTATTATAGTTTAGTTATTGAATTGTTCTTACCTTAACCTATGAGTCTTTCTTCCCTTCACCCCTTTAATTCTCTTCCCCATTCCCGGGAGCGGGGGGAGTGAGAGAGTGGCTGTGTGGGATTGGCTCCAAGCCAAGGGTGAAACCATCACACCAGGTCACATCATGGCCCACAGCACTGATTACTTTAATTTTTTCCCAATTCCCATGCAAATTCTGTCCCCAAATGGGAAGCTTTCTCTCCCATATCCTTTTCTGGAAGCAGCAATGATCTCTAGAATCATAGAATGGTTTGGGTTGGAAGGGACCTTGAAGATCATCTAGTTACAACCCCCCTGCCATGGGCAGGGACACCTTCCACTAGACCAGGTTGCTAAAAGCCTCATCCAGCCTTGCCTTGAATGCCTTCAGGGCCAGTTATTAACTTTTTTTTTTTCCCCCCAGCAGTAGCTAGACAGGATTTATTCTACCAATATTGTGGTTTCCTTAATCCGCCCTGAGCAGCACCTCCTTCCTCTTGCTGCATGGACTTGAACGCTTGCTCGTTTGGGCTCAGCTGGCTTGCCGATGCTTACCTGTCCCCATGGAGCTGCTGTAAGGGCATAGTCATGCAGAAATAAGTGGCTCAGGGTGCGTCGTTCCCCACCACCTGCGTGCCAGCCCCTGCGTAGCGCCAAGACTGTTGGACCTGATTTGATTGAGAAGCGAAGTGAGTTAATATCTGCTTCTCCTCTGCTTATTTTTTGGCAGAAGTGGAGGATTCAGATTTAATGAGAGGTTATTGGGATGAAGGATTTGGAGTAGGTAACAGCAGGTCAATGTTCCCCCTCCCCATTTTGGGGAGTAAAATACATGTTTATACAAAAAGTTTTTACTTTTTTGTTTGAAACTTCTTTGCAAGCGATCTTAATTCTCTACTTTGTAGTGCTGTTGGAAAAAAAAGTCACTTCTAAATATAAAAACTTCCTTAATCTGAGGGAGACACTGTAGAAATAAGAGCAAATTCAGCATGGTTGGAGAATATACAAATTTAAGGTATGGTGATGCTTATATGATTTAAGGGTGGCAGAAAGTGTGTCAGACCTTGAGTTATTTCCAATTTTCCTGTAGACATTGTAGGAGCCAGCCCTGGCTTTACCCTCCCTACATCACCTTCCCCAGGGGCAAAATAAGAGCAGAAATAAAGATTTTCGTAACCATGTTGCATTCAACCCCTTTCCTAAGTGAAGCTTGCACTGTTGGGTGCCAGATCCCATTTTCTCGGAATGCTGTGGCAAGAGATTTTGGCACCAAATTACCCATCTCAAGGTCAGTGTTGGGTTTTGCACCAGAATTTTTTCCTTGGGCACGGTAGGTGTGAGCGGTGCCGGGGGATGCACGGCTCCAAATAAAGCACCAACCTCAGCATCACCTGGCCCGTTGTGATGGGCGTGGGCTGCGAACGCTGACTGGTAAATGGTGCTCATATCCCATTCAAATATGATGCAAGCAGGTTTTTTTTTGTTGTTGTTATGTTGGTTTTGGTTTTGTGGGGTTTTTTTTGTTGGTTTTTTTTTTTTTTTAGTTTTTCTTCCTTTGCGGTAGTAAAGTTTTTAATTAGGAAAGCTAATGAGATCGATTAGTCATTAGAAGTGACCTCTGGATCTCTGCGAGGAGTGTGCATGTGTGCGCTGGGCTGATAACACGGGACGCTGGGGTATTGTTTGTAATAAAAGCGTAAAGTGTTTGATTTGAGTGAAATGTGCCACGGGGAATACATCATGCGGAGGAAAAAAATTACAACCCTGGGAGCCTGTAATGAAGGGAATTAAACCAACATCCTATCTAAATAACATGATTATCTACACAAAACCCCTCAGCTAGCAAGTAATAATAGAAAACTGAGCTCTTCGGAGAGTCTCTTTCAGGAGGTGGTTAATGCCGGAGCCATACATGCAGGCACTTTCAGAAGAGCAGCTTCGGCATGAATACACCATCCAATTACCGCCGGGGAATAGAGTTTACCAGGTGCCAGTCCCTCTGTGCAAAGAAGGAGGGGGGACGCCTGCAAATGGTGACAATTTGGGACCTCGATTTTTTTTGTGAGCATGAGGCAGGGGATGATGTCAGGCAGGAGTTTGATGAGGTTTTGGGTTGATTAGTGGCAGCTAGAGCTTGTGTAGGGGACAAAAAAAAATAATTTATTTAACAAATTCCCAGATTAATAATTTCATAAGGTCGGAGCGGTGGAGGGAAAGGGTCAGCTTCTGCTGTGGCTGTTCTAGGAGCATGTGGGATCGTGTCTCAGCTGCTTTGGGTACATGATTGATGCCATATCCATGAGGGAGTGGATGTGTCCACACCTCCTAGGTGACAAAGGGGTCTTGTAGTTGGCCAACCGGTTTGCCGGCCCTCACTGTAGCTGGGAATTCATTGTGTGTGTGCAATGCTGGGCCATAGAATCATAGAATTGTAGAATGGTTTGGGTGGGAAGGGACCTTAAAGATCATCAAGTTCCAACACCCCTGCCATGGGCAGGGACACCTTCCACTAGCCCAGGTTGCTCAAAGCCTCATCCAGCCTGGCCTTGAACACCTCCAGGGATGGGGCATCCACAGCTTCTCTGGGCAATCTGGGCCAGGGTCTCCCCATTTTTCCTGGAGGCCTCCTAGAAGTTCTGCCATAAGGTCTCTCCAGAGCCTTCTCTTCTCCAGGCTGCACAACACCAACTCTCTCCGCCTGTCCTCGCATGGGAGTTGCTCCAGCCCTTGGACCATCTCCGTGGCCCCCTCTGGCCCCACTCCAACAGCTCTCTGTCTGTCCTGTGCTGAGGACCCCAGAGCTGGATGCAGCACTGCAGGAGGGGTCTCACGGGGGTGGAGCAGAGGGGGAGAATCCCCTCCCTTGACTTGCTGCTCACGCTGCTGGTGACACAGCCCAGGACACTGGTGGCACGTTGCTGGGTCATGGCCAATTCTTCATTCACCAGTATCCCAAATATCTTCTCTGCTGCTCTCAATCCACTCGTCCCCTAATCTGTACTGATACAGGGGATTGCCGTGACCCACGTGCAAGACTTTGCCCTTTGCTTCATTGACATTCATGAGGTTCACATGGGCTCACAAGGCATCTGGTTTTATTTTAATTTCTTTAATTTTAATTTAGATTCCAAATCACCAAAAGCTCTTGAAGTTTCTCGTGTTATCTTATAGAATCATAGAATGGTTTGGGTTGGAAAGGAGCTTAAAGAATCATCTCATTCCAACTCCCCTGCCATGGGCAGGAACAACTTCCACCTTACTGGCTTTTCATTTTATTCATGAAAATATAAAAGAGATGATTTACGTGATGCCATGAACGTGCTTGAGGCTTTATACACAGCATTGAAGTCTGTGAATCCCTCCATACACTCCTTGCTCGGTGATCATTTATTTTAGAGTATAGTGTTGAGGAGCGTTGCGATCGTCATCTTTACTGAGAAAAATTCCACTTTTTTTTCTGTCATAGCAGACCTTGCTTTTCTCCTCCATTCCCCCACCAGAAGTTGTAACTCTCTGTCTGAGTTCAGGAGTGAAAATTCCTAATCCCTCCTGAACCCGACATGAGATGTTGGCTTGCTTGGGAATGCAGAAGAAAGAAAATATTCTTTATATTGAAATATACAGCCACAGATTGCTTTTGCCACTATTGCAGGGGGATGGGAGAGCTGCTCCCTCTGCTCTAGGGAACGAGATCAGCTCAGAAATGCATTTCTCTATTTTTCTTATTTTAATACATCCCAAGATATCATTTCCAGGATCCTAAGATTACCAGTTTACCCGCAAAGCAAACTTATTCTCCATTCTCTCGCAGACACAAACATGGGGATGGGTCCAACAACATTTTCAGGGGAAATAATGATTCTGCTTTTTCCCCTCTCAACCTTGCAATAATTTTAATTAGAGTATCTCCAAGAAAAACAGCCGGCCTTTTAAATCAGTTATAAAACCAGAAGACTTCGTCTCAGCATGTAGTGTCAGCTTTAATTATCTGGGCAGTTATAGCTGTATGTTATAAAAATCGGGCAATTAGACGCGTTCCTTAAAGCTGTGAAAAAAAAATAAAATTGCTTGCTATCAAGTGGAGGAAAACCGGAGTCAAACGTATAACCGTTAATTGCATGAAACATTCAGCAGAATAAACCGGTGTGTAGATCATCCTGCAAAATGGGAATGATTAAATGCGTCAGTCTGTTTCCAGTCTAGATGTTGGAAATCAAATAATTGTTGGTGAATGCATCATTCACATGGTAGAGTTTTGCTGCTGGGCTGGTGAAGCCAAACACCCCCAAGCCCATTGGATCCTTTCCGTTACCATGAACCATGGTGGTCCTGTGCCTGACCGACCCCAGGGGTCTTTTACCCCTTTTGCAGGTTCTAGAGAGTTGGGTGGAGGACCTACGTTGACGACGTCCCTTCTGTCCCCAGATTTCAACCCCTTTTTTCCATTTGTTTTCTCGTAGGAGCCAACTTACACTTCGTAAGGACCCCCCCAGCAAACAAAGTGATAAAGACGCGCTACAGGATCGTGAAGAAGAACGTGGTCCCTCCAACTGGGTCCTTAGCATCCTTCAGCAGCCCTATTCCCAACTGGAAGATGCGTCGTCCCTTGACATCCAGGTAATTCTTCCATCCTTTGAATGCAGCCGGGAGCCGAGGGAGCTCCCACGTTGGCTCCGTGTTATTACTGTTGTGTGTTAGTTGCTTAATTTCTCTATTTGTTTAGCTCCTTCTACGCAGAGTTTATTGACTTAAAGTGTAAAATCGTATTAGTAATCACGTTAGCCCGAGTTGGCGGCCAACAGCTTACTGTCGTCTACAGCTTCATATTTATTCCCTGTTTGAATTAATTGTTGCCATGAAGCGGTTAAATAAGCTGTAAGGAAGATGAATGAATGTGTGCAGTCGACAGCAGACCTAAGTAAACTCCCTGCTTGTTTTAGAGATAGATGTCACCTTTTAATTAGTTGCGGTCAATCCTGTTAATGAGGCCAGACCTGCCCTTTGCTTTAGAAGATTATTTTGCACGTTGGTGCCTTGGAGGAGCTCATTGAAACTGTGTTGGAGGCACCAGGAGGTAGGTGCAGGCACCAACTTGCTTCTTCCTGGCTTATCTGAACGGGTGGAGCATCAGCCTGGCCCTGGAGCAAATAATTCGATGTGCTAGCGCCCATCAGAAGAAGGGTGTCACCAGACGATGGTGATGTACTCTTGAGTCTTGATTCTTTCTAAATCAGAGACGCTAACGTCCGTATTTCAGCTCCAAGCGAGCTGTGGCCACATTTGCTGGTGGAGGTGTTACCAGGAAACATCTCAGAGGTCAAGATGAAGTCTGGAAGTTGTGTATAAGCAGAGAGGTTGTTAGGGTAATTAATGATCTAAAAAAGATGCTGTTAGAACTGATGGTTTTGGTTATAACCCAAATTTTTAGGCTGATAATAGCGTCTCCTCCTCCTGAAATGCTGGTTTGCCGCTGTCACAGGCAATATTTGGGGCAAAGAGAGCCTGCTCTGCTCTGCTGTGGGCTTGGTTGGTTTATTATTCGTTCCAGTATGGCAAACCTGAGTTACTGGGGGATACTGAGGGGTGTCCCCACTGCTCCTCTGGCAGAGCAGCTCCATGGGTCAGCATCAATGTTTTCCGTGTGGTTTCTTCCGAAAGTTATTTCCCCCAGCAATACCCCAAGGTTTGATGGCTTTTACAGCAGGTGCTGTGGAGAGACAAAGATTGTGGTGATTGTTTTCAAAGCCTAATTTTTCATTATTTTTCCCTATACTAAGTGAATTTGCCTTTGAGTTTCACAAATATTGGTACTGAAGGGAGGACTGGTTTTGGGAGATTTGAGTGTGAGAAGGCAAAGTACCAGGTAAACAGTGAAATTAAAAAAAATAGGTGTTTATTTTCATAACTATTTTTTAAAATATAAAATTAGGTCTATTATTTTCTGTTTTTTCAAGCTCTTAATTGAGAAACTCCTCATCTCATGTACTATACCGACTAAGTTTCAAATTGCTGCTTTTTGTATGGAAACCGTGGGATCCTTTTGGTCTAACAGCTAGTTTCCACCCAAATTTTCTGTGGTCAATCTTACTTGCCCCACCTCCTCCTTTTTCTTCACCTTCTACTTTTGCTTTCAATATTTTCCCACCTGCACATCATCCCCTTTTATCCAGTCCTGCGATCCACACATCTCCTCTTAATCCCCTGAAAAATCAACTGTTTTCCCTCCTCTGGTGCAATTATTGCTCCGCTTGTAGGTGCCACCTCAATTTCCATGTCCTTGGGTCCAACTTCTTGCATTTCCCTTGCCACAAACAAACCACATTTTCTTTTTCTTCCTCCCTCATCCTACATTTTTACCAAATCAAGGCAGCGTATGTGTGCATCTTACCCACTGGTGAGAGTCCTTGCTTGCTCAGGATATGATAGAAAGCCAAACCATGAAATACATAATTGTTGTCTTTTTTCTTTTGCCCAAATCCAAGCTTTTAAAAATAAATTATTATTAATTTTTCAAAGTGTGGCTTTTCTGTTGTAAATGTACAAGTACGTTACGGTAAAATCTGAAGTTGTATTGCTTTGTATTTCATAATTTGCTACTGGTAATTACGACGCGTGGCATTTTGCGTGCAAATGAAGATTTGTTTCTCAAATTTGTTGCTTTTAATCTCCTGGTTCCCTCTGTAGTGTTGTAGTGGTGTAATGCTGACTCTGGTTCTGATTGCTCCTGTAGCTACAGTCGCTGATGTGCAACTCAAATTGCCCATAATGAGTGCATTTACATCCCCATCAGGTCTTGCCCTTTCCTATCTCCAGCTCAGTTTGCTGCTTTTTTGGTCTTGAACCCACCTTTTTGAGCAAATCTTCCTCCTTTTATTTAGGTGGAAAACACTGCTGCTTTCTGTTCCTGGTACAGTCAGTCCTGTTCAAACAGCCGTTCTCCCTCTATCATTGCCGTTGCTGCAAATCCTTCCCATTTATCAGAGAAAAGATTGATTTTTGTTTGTAGTTTTTTGGGGTTTTTTTAATGTTCTGCAAGGAATCTGGGCAAAACTGTTGCTTCAGTGTCTCTCCACCATCTCTCCCCTCAATTAGGACCTTCAAAGACAAAATGTGAGCAGGACAAAGCTTGCCCTCCTCTGTAATCATCCCAATTTTATTCCTAGGAGGGGAATTTACATCTCGTACCTTCTCACTGTTGGTGGATTGGGTTCTGCAATCGCTTTCCCAGCTGATGAACGCTCTTTATAGCGAGAACTATCGTGTTGTACAGTGACATGATGCTGGCCAAAACTATTATCCTGTTGATGTACGAGCCTGACCTGCTCAACTTACCAACACTGTAATAGATTATTAATTCGGTTGCCTAGAGAGGTAGTAGATGCCCTGTCACTGGAAACCTTCAAGGTCAGATTGGACGGGGCTTTGAGCAACCTGATCTAGCTGAAGATGTCCCTGCTCCTGGCACTAGATGACCTTGAAAGGTCCCTTTCAATCCAAACCATTAAATGGTTCTATGAACTTCAGCCTTATTTAGTAGAAAGCAACTCGTGTTCTGACTGTTTGGTTCAGGTTCTTGCCCTCCCGGGTTGTTACTCCAGATCTGGATGGTTGATGGATGGAGGACCCATGATGAGAGCTGGGAAGGGCAGGAGCTTTGAGCAGGCTTAGAGCAAGAGTTGCCGGCTGCTGGGTGATGGGTCTTGCTCAACCAAGGGATGATTTTGTA
>VZTO01010182.1:65974-77104 GCA_013400615.1 Syrrhaptes paradoxus
CTTTCTGTTCCTGGTACAGTCAGTCCTGTTCAAACAGCCCTTCTCCCTCTATCATTGCCGTTGCTGCAAATCCTTCCCATTTATCAGAGAAAAGATTGATTTTTGTTTGTAGTTTTTTGGGGTTTTTTTAATGTTCTGCAAGGAATCTGGGCAAAACTGTTGCTTCAGTGTCTCTCCACCATCTCTCCCCTCAATTAGGACCTTCAAAGACAAAATGTGAGCAGGACAAAGCTTGCTCTGCTCTGTAATCATCCCAATTTTATTCCTAGGAGGGGAATTTACATCTCGTACCTTCTCACTGTTGATGGATTGGGTTCTGCAATTGCTTTCCCAGCTGGTGAACAGTTATGATGTTTTAACCACTTGATGCTCTTTATAGCGAGAACTATCGTGTTGTACTGTGACATGATGCTGGCCAAAAGTATTATCCTGTTGATGTACGAGCCTGACCTGCTCAACTTACCAACACTGTAATAGATTATTAATTTGATTGCCTAGAGAGGTAGTAGATGCCCTGTCACTGGAAACCTTCAAGGTCAGATTGGACGGGGCTTTGAGCAACCTGATCTAGCTGAAGATGTCCCTGCTTCTGGCACTAGATGACCTTGAAAGGTCCCTTTCAATCCAAACCATTAAATGGTTCTATGAACTTCAGCCTTATTTAGTAGAAAACAACTCGTGTTCTGACTGTTTGGTTCAAGTTCTTGCCCTCCCGGGTTGTTACTCCAGATCTGGATGGTTGATGGATGGAGGACCCAAGATGAGAGCTGGGAAGGGCAGGAGCTTTGAGCAGGCTTAGAGCAAGAGTTGCCGGCTGCTGAGTGATGGGTCTTGCTCAACCAAGGGATGATTTTGTAGAGGAACAACCTGGTTTTGCCGTTGCAATTGTCTGAGAGCTTCCACTTGTTGAATAATTTTATCTGTATTAACCTGTGACTTTATTAAATGGTGTAGTTTAGATCTTTGTTTCAGACAAATCTTGATAAAATGCCATCAGCAAATTAAAACAATTATAAATAAGCAATAAATCTCTTACTCAGTCTCCCTATTACCTTTGTTGTGTGTGATTAATCATCTGGACTGTCTGGAGGAAGCACATGGCAAATGCTTCCGGATTTATATAGTTGTTTTTTTTCTCCATCAGTTGTGGAATCTTCTTGGACCTGTAAACAAGGAATGATCCGTGAGCTGCTTTCTAGCTGCTTTACTTTGATTTTGCCAAAACAATGTGTGGCTTCGTGGCAATGCGACATGCTGTGCATGCCTAGATATCATGGTTTTGACCCTGGCTAGCAACAAAACACCAGAACAACCGCTCGGTCACCCTCCCCGCCCCCAGGGATGGGGAGACAATTAAAGGGGTGAAGAGAAAAGAGACTCGTGGGTTGAGATAAGTATAATTTAAGACCTAAACTACAATTAAATTGAAAATAATAATAATTATGCTAATAATAGTAATATATACAAATACACAAATGAGTGACACACAGTGATACTGCTCACCACCCAATGACCAAGGGTCACCCCATTCCCAGCTAATGATCCTGGAGCAGGGAGAGTCCTGAACCGCAATCCTGTAATGGAGATAAGAGCATGAGTGTCTGAGACCTAGAGCTGATGGAGAGTGAGATGACCCCAAAAGAGCGACGACCCAGAAGGAGATGACCTGGAGCAAGCAAGAGCCCTTCTGGACAGATCCTTGTCTCTATACTGGCCATGCCATGCATGGTATGGAATAGACCATTGGCCAATTTGGGTCTCAGTCCAAAACCGAAGGTTGAATCCTGGGCTGGTAACTGGTGCTGTGCTCCCTTCCAGCTTCTCCTGCCCCTGCAGACACTGCCCTAACAGAGAAGCTGGAAAGTCCTTGAGTGTCCTGGCAGCAACTCAAACCATCAGTGTGTGATCAGCTTCTTCTCAGCACAAATCCAAGCTCAGCCTCACATTAGCTACTGTGAAGAAAGTTAACTCTGTCCCAGCTGAAACCAGGACACTTGTACACAGGTTTAGTAACCTCCTCATTTTTATCTTTTGGTGTGCATCATACTCAATGGTCAACTATTTATTTTTTAATATCCTAGGGGCAGTTCCTACTATAAAATCCAATTTTCGGGCAGTCCAAAAGTGATGTGCCAGGGTCTGCATGGCCACCAATTTTTTCATTTTTAACACTGCCTTAATAAACTTTAGGCAGGAGCTGTGTTCTTGTCCATCTTGTGAACTTGCTGTCTTTAAAGATCTAACAGGTTTCCCAGGGAAACTGTGGATGCCTCATCCCTGGAGGTGTTCAAGGTTGGGTTGGATGAGGCTTTGAGCAACCTGGGCTAGTGGAAGGTGTCCCTGCCTGTGGCAGGGGGGTTGGAACTCAATGATCTTTAAGGTCCTTTCCAACCCAAACCATTCTATGGTTCTGTGTTTCTATGATTCTATGATTTTATAATTCTATGGTTTTGTGTTTTGAGATTCCCCCACTCTCTTTTTGGGTATCTATGCAGCAAGAAACTAGGGCAGTTGGGATGTTGCCCTTGTTGCCAACAAACTCCCTCAAATCAGCAGGTTAAGATGAAGACAAACACATCTTTGGGAAAAGAGTGACAAGCAGAGTCGCTGCAGGTCTGGAGGGTACCCGGTGCTAATCCCTTGGTGATGAGTTGCGTTCTCCCCTTACTGCTAGGTTGCATTAAACTTCGCCCTGCTACTGACTTTTCGTAGAGGCAATAGATGGGAGTATATTTTAAATTAATTTTACTACACTTTTCGTAATATTTTTGTTTTAAATAGATTTATAAGCAACTTGGGGGCTATTTCTCCAAATTTATGAAGATAATTTTCACTCTCTTGATAAGGTTAAATTTACACCTGCTATTTCCATATTAATTCACATTGCTAAGTGGATCTAATTTTCTTCCGTTCTTCTATCTAGCGAGTGTGGCCTTTCCTAATGCAATTTCCCCCTCACTAAATCACTGTGATCGGGAGTCATGATCGAGTTAAATTAACTTAAATTAATTTACTTAATAAGAGCTCCAGATCATTGTGAATGAGGTGAAGATTTATTGATTCTCCTTTTCACTCCTCCCCCTTATCTCTCTCTGCTTTGCAGGAGCGCAGCTCCGAACGGCTGCGATTTGCTTGCCTTAAATTTCATTTGCTGCTATTGACATTGCTGTTGGTCATTGCTTAGAAATTGCGGGGGGATGCCTCACTTCCTGCACAGCCTCTTGACTCCGGGAGAGGGCTGAGAGAGTTTCTGTGGAGGTGTTGCGATGGATGAAGCAACCTGCTGAGCAATGACGGCTATGCTGCTCCTGCTTCCAGCCTCTTTCTGTGGTTGATGTGGTATCAGCAGATGCGACCACCAGTAAACCAAGATGTCCAGGTTTCATAGACCTTGGCCAGAGGCAGCGGAAGCTTTCTGAGGTTGAGGGTGCTGTAGGATTGTGGAAAGTGCTAGAAGGGTACGTTGGGCATCTGGTGTTGTGGCTGGGATCCTCCACCCCCATGCACATTCGCTGGAGGGAGCAGGTGAAGATGATGGTGGTGGATGCTCCCAACTGTTAAAGATATCACTTCTTGCAAAGCCACGTGCTCCATCGAAGGGACAATCTTCTTGCAAGCAGAGCAGGGCAAATGGGACAAACCCAAACACATCCATCCCAAGGCAGTGGTGGGAAACATCTGGGAGATGACATGCTCGTGATGAGCTCAGCCAGGAACCGTGTCAAGAACAACAGAGAGCATTGGCCAGGAGAAGGAGGGTGGATCAACACCTGCAGGAGACCCCAGCTCAGCCTCTCATGGAGAGACAGAGCTGCTTTAAGACACATTTTTGGGAGCGGAGAGACCTGTGCGTAATGGCTGATTTTGTATTTATAGACCCCCGATGGGCGAGTTAAACGCTGACCCATTTTGAAAGAGTTTTATTCTAAAATACTGATGAATGTGTTGAAAAGAAAAGTAACCTGTCTGCAAATAATAGTCTAGTGCTGATGGAGAAGCTCAGATATATCCTTCAGAAGACTTTGCAGCACCTCTTGAGGGACAGTCCTACCCCTCCAGCACTGTAAATAAAGAACGAGATAATATAGCATTTGTCAGAGAAATGCCGGCTCAGTAGAAAAGACTTCTCAGCAGAGGATATGCTTGTGTGGTTTAGTTTTATTTTTATCTTTTCTTTTTGTTCCTTGGCCTGGAGCACATTGAATGGACTGAGAAGGAAATAAGAGTCTTCTGGGCTTGACTTGGGTCCTTGTCCCCTGTTCCTCTGCAAAGCCTTAAGGAGGTTGAGAAGCTGTGTGCTGGGTGGCTTAGACACACCGACCTCCCTGTCTCATTCTTTCCTTTCCTTCATGGTGGGTGAGTTTTTGGTTTCTGATATAATTTTACTCTCTTACGAATGGTTTTCAGAGATCCACTCCCAGCCAGTCAACTCAACTCATCGCCTTGTTAACAGCATCACAGAATGGTTTAGGTTGGAAGGGATCTTTGAAGACCATCTAGTCCAACCCCCCAGCCATGGGCAGGGACACCTTCCACTAGACGAGGCTGTTCAAAGTCTCATCCAACCTGACCTTGAACTCTTCCAGTGATGGGGTCATCTGATGCTGCCTCTGACTAACTGACCAGCAAAGGTATCTACTGAGGGTGTGTGGAAGCCACCATCCTCCAGTGCTGTCCCCATGCTTGATATCCTCTGTCATGCATCATCATCATCATCATCAACTTTTCATGACAATCCCACACTGGGGTTCTGAGCTAGTTTCATGCCATCCCTGCCGTACCCTCCTGAGGAAGCTTTTCAGATTTTCATTGTTACATGATCTCATTTTGCTGACATGTCCTGTTACATGTTTCCTTCTAAGTGAAATAGTAGTTTCGCCTCCTTGAGACAATGGTATTGTGTGGTCAGGAAGGGCACTCGGC
This sequence comes from Syrrhaptes paradoxus, assembly GCA_013400615.1. Taxonomy (NCBI): domain Eukaryota; kingdom Metazoa; phylum Chordata; class Aves; order Pterocliformes; family Pteroclidae; genus Syrrhaptes; species Syrrhaptes paradoxus. Next base: position 70,898 of record VZTO01010182.1, read on the forward strand.
TTCCCCCTTTGCAGTGAAGTATTTTCCATGTCTGACTGGGGCAAGTGGAGCTTCAGGAGCTGATCTTGGTGTGCTGTCAATGTTTAATTTAACTCTTTCTGCCTAAACCCTTGGGGAAGGGAGACATGGTTGAACTGAAGTCTTGGGTTGCAAGACAGAGGCACGCGTACCCCCATGGGTGCGGGCCAGCACGGCTTTCCGAGATCAGTTGCTATATCTAATTCCTACAGAATGCAGAATCATAGAATCACAGAATGACAGAATAGTTAGGGTTGGAAGGGACCATAAAGACCATCTAGTTCAAACTCCCCTTCCATTAAACCAGCTTGCTCAAAGCCTCATCCAGCCTGGCTTTGAACTGTGTGGTTGGCTTGCAATGAATACTAGTTTCTTGGCATGAACACGAAAACTCAATAAATTCTCTCTTTTTTTGGAGGGGGAGAGCATATCCTTATGACTTTCTGGGGAAGTGGTCTCCTCCTCCTTGCTTACCTCCATTGCGTAGCCTGTCAGGGTAATGCAGAGCAGCTTGAGCCCCTGTGGTGCAGCACCTTAAACCAGAGCTGAGGGACAGTTAACTTAAGCCACAGTAATTCAATCACTTTGGAGTTTTTTCCCTGCACCATGAGGTTTCCCAGGATGTCCATCTGTTCTGGAAATGGGATGGGTTCACCCAACTTTTGGGTTGGAAGCCATTGAGAAGCGTTTGAGATCTGTTGGTGCTTGTCCTGCAACCCAAGATTGAATAGCTTTGCCTGCTCTGGCAATTACAGAGCCAGCATGGTCCCCATGGGGAGTTTATTCAGGTCAGGTGGGGCGTGGTTTAGAATTGTAGAAACAGAATGCTTTGGTTTGGAAAGGACCTTCAAGTTCCAACCCCCCTGCCATGCACAGGGACACCTTCCACTAGCCCAGGTTGCTCAAAACCTCATCCAACCTGGCCTTGAACACCTCCAGGGATGGGGCATCCATGGCTTCTCTGGGCAACTTGTTCCAGTGCCTCAGGGTTTTTAGTCATTTTTTTATCCATCAACGTTCGAAGAAATCTCTACTCCACAATGTTCACGTTGCTGACACGGAGTAATGTTCACCGTGGCTTGGGATTTACTGGGAAATTATTTCCAGCATTGGAGAAGAAACACCATGGGATCATTTTTCTGGACTCTCAAAGGATGAAGAACATCCTTCTTCTTAAAAAAACTTGACTTTTGGGGAGGAAATGAAAACACCCTTTTAAAAGTAGCTATTGGCTAAGAATTGGAGAGAGCAAGGGAAAGGGCAACCCCGGTTGTGCCTGCCATGCTTTGGAGGCTACAAGGGTGATAAGTTATCTATATGCTGACAGCTTTTTCTGAAAAGGGATGCGGAGATGGCAGCAAATGTCCTAAATTTCCCCTAACAAGACCCAGTGATCATTAGAATAAAAATGCTGAAGCATCCCATGGAATCATAGAATGGTGTGGGTTGGAAGGGACCTCAAAGATCATTGACTTCCAACCCCCCTGCCATCATAGAATCAGAGAATCATTAAGGTTGGAAAAGACTTCAAGGATCATCAAGTCCAACCGTGAACCCAACACCACCTAACCCTAAACCATAGAATCATAAAGAAGAGACCAGAGGCAAATAAATGTCAGCTGATTATTTCTCCATGTTGCTAAGCTCTCATGTATTTTGCTTAATGCACCTCCAGGAGAAATCATCAAGCAGTTTCAGAGAGCGAAGACGCCAGTCTCTGTGCATCTTCAAGATGATACAGGGTCTGGAGATGGTTCTCCAAGAGGAAGAATGTTAAATCACGGCACGTTCCTGATCCCAGGGGACCAGTGACTGGGGCTGAGAGCTGAGGGTGGGGCTTGGAAGGGTGGGGTTTGGGGTCCTGTAGTGAATGATGGATGGAGAGAATCCATATTTCTCTGATGCTGGAGCATCATCTTGAAAGTTGCAGAGAAGATGCAGAAAAATGTTAACGTAGGCTTCTACTGTTGATAATTGCTGAGCGCTCTGATGGGGGGAAGCCTTAATTGAAGTTCTCATATATTGTGAGCAGACAGGGATGTTTTTGGTTTTGTTTTGGTTTGGTTTGGGTTTTTTTAGGGTCTCAGCAAAGGCTGTCTTCTCTCCTCAATCCATTTATTTTTTTTTTCCACTGGTCGGTACCTTCGATTTTGCGGGGAGAAGAGATGCAAGAGGTGGAATCCCAGCCTTCCACAGACCAGTTTGGAGCATCAACTGGACTGGTGCTGGGGTCGAGATGCTGCTCTTCAAGCTGGGGGGGAACCTGGAAGGACCAGAGTGAAAATCTCCAATTTTGGGGGGCTTTCAAGCACAGCTTTATAAATTAATTATTTTATTCATGTGATGCTCTGGTGGGATTTTGCCTCCTCTGCTCCTGGTGCCAATTTCTCCTGGATCTCCTTGAATGAAGGATCCTGAGCATCATTGGGGCAGAGGTTGCGGCACCAGGAGTTAATTTTCTTTTATCAAGATGATAAAATAACCCTCCGCCTTCCCCTGTTTTTGGTGCGTTAATATGAAAAAAAGGAGTCGAAATGTGACTAATGTCCTTAAAGTTCCTGTCAATTTTTTTCTTCCCAAATTCATTTGACATGAAAGTGAGAAGTAAACAGAAAGCCTGTGTTTAAGCAGATAACTTGGAAAGCCTTTTCCATCACATTTAAAAACGGCCGTGTCATGGATTCTGCAAATTGGCGGCTTCTATTTTGTTTTATTTTATTTTGTCTGGGTGGTAAATTTTCTTTTAATAATCTCGACGTGGTTTGATGAGGTTTAGGGCTCAGATTTTTTTTGAAGGGATGTTAAACCATTCTCCAAAATGACATCTCATTAAAGTGAAATTCATCTGCCAGGATTGGAGACGTTAAAGGAAGGAGGAAGCTCTGGCTCCCATTTGAAAATACATATATATGTATTTTTTTTTCCATAGGAAATACTTTTAATCTTTTTAATGAGGATGGTAGGAGATACACAACCCTGTATTGTTTCTGAGAAGCCCTGACATCTGGCCCAGCATAATCCAGTTTCTGTTCAGGACTAGTTTAGAAGCTTTAAAAAACAATGTCGCCTCTTTTGGGCAAAGCTCAGGATTAATCTTTCATGTGCTCAGTGCTCCCCCCTTGCTGAAAGACAGGCAGTTTGTAACCTCAGTCTTTTTTCTGTTTTTTTTTTTTTTTTCTCTTTTTATTTCTTTTTTCTATTAATTCTTTCTCCTCTTTCCCCTCTTTCTGTTTTCTTTCTTATTTTTCCTCTTTTCCTTTTTCTTTTTTCTTCCTCTTTTCTCTTTTTTCCTTTCTTTTTTCTTTTTTCTTTTTTCTTTTTTCTTTTTTCTTTTTTCTTTTTTCTTTTTTCTTTTTTCTTTTTTCTTTTTTCTTTTTTCTTTTTTCTTTTTTCTTTTTTCTTTTTTCTTTTTTCTTTTTTCTTTTTTCTTTTTTCTTTTTTCTTTTTTCTTTTTTCTTTTTTCTTTTTTCTTTTTTCTTTTTTCTTTTTTCTTTTTTCTTTTTTCTTTTTTCTTTTTTCTTTTTTCTTTTTTCTTTTTTCTTTTTTCTTTTTTCTTTTTTCTTTTTTCTTTTTTCTTTTTTCTTTTTTCTTTTTTCTTTTTTCTTTTTTCTTTTTTCTTTTTTCTTTTTTCTTTTTTCTTTTTTCTTTTTTCTTTTTTCTTTTTTCTTTTTTCTTTTTTCTTTTTTCTTTTTTCTTTTTTCTTTTTTCTTTTTTCTTTTTTCTTTTTTCTTTTTTCTTTTTTCTTTTTTCTTTTTTCTTTTTTCTTTTTTCTTTTTTCTTTTTTCTTTTTTCTTTTTTCTTTTTTCTTTTTTCTTTTTTCTTTTTTCTTTTTTCTTTTTTCTTTTTTCTTTTTTCTTTTTTCTTTTTTCTTTTTTCTTTTTTCTTTTTTCTTTTTTCTTTTTTCTTTTTTCTTTTTTCTTTTTTTTTTTTTTTTTTCTCTTTTTTCCCCTACAGCAGACCTGACAGCTGGGTGCTTTCCCAGTTGACAAGCTGATCAGCAGATCCAAGCTCTGCATCTTTGCAATGAGAGCTGGGGGCTGCACCACTCCATTCCCTGTCCAAGCTGTGTCGCCTCCCAGTCCCCCCAGTCCTGTCCTGTGTGATGAGGTTGTATTTTGTGCTGTTTTATCATGAATCAGAGGCTGCTGGTGTTGCGGGGAGCACTTTGGTTTCCTCTCCAAAGGGTCAGCCACAGTAATGGAGCTCTAATTTGGAGGAACTAATGGAAACAAAATAAAACTGGGACTCAGAGGTTAACTACCAGCTTTAAATGCATATGAAAATACTTAAGAATAATGGGATTTTCTTTTTTTAATTTTGGTTAATGGAGTAGTCAAGTTTTTGAATGGATTCTATTAAAAAGAAAACTGTCACATCCGAACCTGGGGGGGCAATGATGGGTTATTTACTTGGCAGAGTGTTGTGTTGATTTTGGATCAGCCCTTCCCTGGAGCTTGGAGCATCCTTCTTTGGGGACCCACCTTTCCCTAAATGCAGATCTTTTCTTGCTGGGAGATGGCGCAGCTTCATCGCATGCTGGTTCTGTGTTGGTTGTGAGCAGAAAAAGGAGATACGTTACTAGTTTGGCTGAAAAGATGGAGAATTTCTCAATTAGTGGGATATACCTGACAGCCCTTGCCTTATGTTGTTTGTGAGATTGCCCTGAATTTCCTACAGAGGTAGAGAAAATAACTTTTTTTTCCTGTGGGTGTAAGGCACTTCGGGGTAATCTGGCTTTTTATTTGGCTGCTGAAATGGGGTTTTAGATCTGTAGCCCAGTAAATGTCTTGGTCGCTGGATTTAGGGAGAGAAATGCAGAAAACTGGGTTTTGGCCATAGGGACATAGGGAGATGATGCGGACATGGAAATGGTGAGTGTAGTTGAGAATAAAAATTACACCTTCTTGTTTAGTATCATCAAGGTATAATTTTGCTTTTGTAATACTTAAACCCAGTCAAATACAGATGTCTCCCATATAATTAGAGATATATAAGAGGTGGTTTTCACCACCAGGCTCTTTCCCCATGTCCAGTGAGAGCCATCGTCCTGGCAAACTCCCATCCTGGCGCCAGCTTTCTGCCACCTGAGATGTTGAACTTATTGCAATCTCTTGGCCTGAGATGTCTACATTGGATGGAAATGACCTGGAAGCCAACCTGTCCTTAGCTTCGATAATGTATAAATGGTGGGTCTTCCTACTCTCATTTTTTTTCCCCTCAAAAATAAAGTGTGGTGGTGCAAAAGCACTGTAGAAGAGCACGGTGCTGTCCCTTGTGGCAGCATCAGCTGCATCCTCATCATGATCTTCATCTGGGCCAGGACAATGTTTCCAATTTGGTCTCTTGAGCAGAACATCTCTAGTTCTTGAACTTCAAGTGGCTTCACAGGGCAGTCTTGGAGGCTCAAACTTAACCCCTTGTAGATGAAACCAGTCCTGAGGATGTTCTCCATCTGCTAGTGGGCACTGGGTCATCAAGGCCAGGCAGGAGCAAAGCAAAAGACATGTTTTTACTGAAATGAGTTTAATTTGTAATGTGGATGTTGGGTCCTCAGCACCAGGTTGCCTCTATAGATCTACTCTGAATGGTCCACATTTCTTGCTAGAAGACATCTGGCTGGTGTGGGACAGCAGTGTGGGCACCAGCTTGGGATAAAGAGATTTTGGATCCGTGATGGAGTCTACAAATGCCTGGTTGATGCAACCTCTTTCTATTTCCAGCCTGAGACTTTTCCTCCATCTCCCCATGAGAATGAATCCTTCATGCTGTGTCCTGCTGCAGGGTGGAGAGAAGAGAACATTCCCTGAGCCAAGATTTTGACTGTAAATGTTCATTCAAATAACAGTTCCTACAGAGTGGGTTTGCAAACATGGCAAAAATACGGAGAACTGTACTCATAGAAACATGGAGTCATAGAATGGTTTGGGTTGGAAGGGATCTTAAAGCCCATCGAGTCCCAACCCCCCTGCCATGGGCAGGGACACCCTCCACTAGCCCAGATTGCTCAAAGCCTCATCCAACCTGGCCTTGAACCCCTCCAGGGATGGGGCATCCACAGCTTCTCTGGGCCACCTAAATATTACACCCATGGTGCTGTTGTGGTTTATAAAGCCATGGGGACAGTTTTTGCTAAACACCTGGTGGGTTGAGGCAGGGACAGGGAGGGTTTCACTCACCACTTAGAGTCAC